>SRPU01001227.1:0-10491 GCA_018360185.1 Claviceps lovelessii
AACATCTTTATCATCATGGTTTTTTTTTTTAAAAAAAAAAAAAAAAAAAAAAAAAAAAAAAAAAGAAAAAAAAAGAAAAAAAAGAAAAAAGGGCCCGGAAATGGCGCACACAACATGCCATGTTTTGGGAACGATGCTCTTTGGTCTCTATTCGCCAATCTCCTGGGTCCCTACTGCTGAAATACCTATCTACCCATGCATGTACACTAGTGCTAGTACCCGACCCAACAGCGTTGTCTTTTTATTTTCATTTGTCCCTGGCATATGATGCTAAAGCGTAACTGTCGTGACCTTCCCTGTCCGAGTGTTGTAGACTACAATGAGTCTGTCGCGCTAACAAGCCGAAGCTCGATTTTTTTTCTCAATGATGTATCTTTTTTGAAGTTTCGACTTGCATCATCTCCATTCTTGTCGTTCGTTTTCGTCTGATTTCGCTTCTTCTTCTTCTTCCTCTTCCTCTTCTTTTTCTTCTTCTGCTTCCGCAGCCTGGCGCTGTATCTGGCTGGGACCATGTTGTTATGCAAAGGCCTCTCAGCGTTCCAGGTAAGATTGAGTCACCTGTTGCTCGCAGTTTGTATTGCTGGGGTTCTCTTTCAGTCAACGAGATTATATCGTTACAGAGAATCAGATGTTACTCATGACTGGGAGGATACAGACATTGTGGGAGATTTTCAGCACGAGGTTGAATACTTGGAGCGATTGGCAGACAGGTATGGTCTCACCAATTTGACAAAATGGCAATCATGGAGAGTATATTTGAAGGAGGAGTCATTGGACACGGGGCCGGTGACGGACGTTTACGCAGATTTCCAGCCCTATCCGGATATGGCAAAGATTATAGACGTCAAAACCCCAAATGCTTCCGAGCTTCGTGCTAGTAAGAGAATGGACCTGCCGGGCAGTTCTAGTTGGACGCAACTCAAAATGCCCGGCTCAGGTTTCCTTTTCGGCGTGTCGACCTCGTACGAACGAATCGCAGACAGGGATTGGGCCATCTTGCGAGCTTGGAAACGGTGGCTCACGGATGGGAATGGATCGAGCAACGGTGCAGGCATGGTTCTCATGCTAGACAAGGCCTCTGCCGACCAGATCGAAGTCATGGAGGCAATGCTCCTGGAGGCGGGTATTGATGCGTACGTCACATCGACCAACGAGTTCACGTCGAAGACGAAAAGATACTACGATCTGGTCCGAGAATTGAAGGTGTACGGAGCGACCCTGGCAGCCATCGGCCAACCGAAGCACTGGTCTGGCGTCATTGAGGACACCATCTTCTTTCCCAGCTTGACATACTTGCGCGATCGACTCTCTTCCTACAACGCCAGCGAGCAGCTATACATCGGCATCCCGAGCGAGCGATCAGACTGGCACCAAGATGGTGATTCCATGACGACATACGGCGGGGGCGCCGTCATGCTCAGCAGACGCTTAGTGTCTGCAATCCCCAAGCTACCATGCCTAGAGCTGGAGACGCCCATGTCATTGCACCGGGCGCAAAAATGGGATGTTGTGCTGGGGGAGTGTGTGAAGAAGTGGGAAGACATCAACGTGCATGTCATGCCTGCGTTGTACTCTCCCCACGATTCTGACTACAGACCAGAGCTCGAGAGCCACGAGAGGGGCGTGCGACCGCTACTGCTCCACGACTACCAGGAACGACACCAACTGGATGTTGGCATGGCGCATCTTGTGACGAATGTTTGCGGCGAGGCGTGCTTCATGCACCAATACTTGTTCCGTGATGACTGGGCGGTTATCAATGGCGTGTCTATCAGCCACCATCCGAATGGACTCAACCGAAACCGTCGTCGTCCTCATCATCATCATCATCATCATCATCATCATCATCATCATCACCACCACCACCAGAATCAGCATGACCATGACAACCACCATCGTCATAGCCATAATCACAAACACAAAAATCCCAACGAAAAGAACGAAAAGAAGGACCAAAAAGAGCCAGACACTTCCGACACCGCAGCGAAGCCGCCCGTGTCGGGGGAGCTCACCATCAACGAGGACAAGGTCGAGCGGATGCCCTTGGAATGGACCGGGCGCAGGGAGGTGTGGAAGCTGGTAGACTCGGTGGAAATGGTCAGCGGTTCCGTCTGGCAGGCATACTTGAAGAGAGGAGTCCAATCGCAGCAAGACAAGGATCGAGAGGGAGTGCTGAAACCGGCAGAGGAGGAGCTGGATTCGGTGATTGTGTTGATTTGGGAAAAGAAAAGATGGTGAATTGAGACGGAGAAGGGGTCAGTGATGGGCGAGTTTTTTTTTTAAGGGCGTTTTTGCAGGAAGTGAAAGGCTGATACACTCACGACACTTTTTTGAGTGAGCGTGTGGTCTGTTTTTTTTGTTTGTTTTTTTTTTTTTGTTTTTGTTTTTGTTTTTTTTGTTTTTTTACCACGAAATGGGGCTGGGCATTTGTTTTATTCCCGCTTTGTACCTGTTATACCACAGTACTGTTCCGTTACTGGATCATCATGTTGTATTGTATTGTATTGCCGTGTTTCGTTTCTATACAAATCCCTCGAGATGCATGTCGGACTTGGCACCCATCCCACCGATGCGGTCGAAGCCGGCGGTTGGCGTGTTTATGGCCAAGAATGCGAATTTGGAGATTGTCTGCATGTTTTGGGAAAGCCAAGAAGACCCTCATGTATCTTACGCGTGCCGCCGATGCTGCCACGTGACAGTGGTCACTCCTTCCCATGTAAGTGGAACACAAAGGTTACGTACGGTACGGGTAGGGACGGGTAGGGACGGGTAGATCCCTTGATGCCAAGAAGGCACACATCTTGGCACTCAGCCACATTTTCATTTTCTTTTTCCATCACTTATTCGATGGGTTTTGCCTATCGGATGGAACTGCAGCAATAAAAAAGAAAAAAAAAAGATGCAAGAAAAAAGAAGACGCATCGCATTCAATGGCCAATGTGCCTACTAGCTAGCCTGCTAGCCTGCTAGCCTACTATACTATCTAGAGAGATTCCGAACCCGCATACAAATTAGAGAATGCCCGGCCCTTTTGTGATTTATGTTTTTAGGCAGGAGACACTCAAAGTATGGGTTGGATGGTCTCCTACCATATTTGTAACTGTCTGGGCAGCAGCCGGCATTTTTAGGGAAACAAAAAAAAAAAGGCAAAAAGGGAGGAGGAGGGGCAAAAAAAAAAAAAAAAAAAAAAAAAAAAAAAAAAAAAAAAAAAAGACGACTATTTTAGTCCTCTCCTCACTTGGACGGCGAATGTAAGTCGCCCGTGGTAAAGACGGCCACGTAGTCGACCTCCATGCTGGCGCCATCGCCGCCGCGGGTCGCGTTGGTGGGCGTATCAATCTTGGAAACGCCAGCAGAGTTGAAGACACCGTTGGGGAAAGCTCCACCGACGGCGACGTTGAGCAGGATCATCATCTTGTTGGAAGTAAGAGTTTGCCAGGCCTTGGTGGCGTCCGGGCGCCCGACGCCGGTCATGTTGCTCTCGCGGATGGTGAATCGTGGCTTGCCATCAACCAGCCAGCTCATGGACTGCTTGCCGTGGCCGCCTGGTTGAGTTCGGTCGACCTCCCAGGCAACGGTGTGCCACTCCTTCCTGGAGACCTTGTTGCTGGGGTGGCCGATGCCGCTGGGCTCGTTGCAGACACCGCCGGGTGTCTTGTCGCAGTGGACGGTGTGCCAGACGGTGTCCATGCCGTTGACCGACTCCATGATGTCGATCTCGCCGACGGAGGGCCACGAGGCCCAGTGGCCGCGGAAGTTGCCGCCCATGATCCAGAAGGCGGGCCAGATGCCCAGCGACTGCTTTTGCGGGTTGCCGCCGAGCTTGATCTTGGCCTCGACGCGCATGCGCTGGCCGTCGGGGCAGGCAAAGTCAAAGTCGGCCTTGGACTCGATGCGGGCCGATGTCCAGCCGCCTTTGGCGTCGCGCAGGGGCGTGATCTTGAGCGTCTTGTCGGCGGTGATTTGCAGGTTCTTGGTGTCCTTGGTGTAGACCTGGATCTCACCCGTGCCCCAGTGCTTGGGGCCGCCCTTGTAGCTGGTGCCGAGATCGATTTGCCATTTCGAGTCGTCGGGAAGGCTTCCGCTCTTTCCGGCGAAGTCGTCGTAGAAGAGGCATTCCTTGAAGCCCTTGGGGATGTCTGAGGTCTTGATGTCGATGTGGCCGCCGGCAAGCGCTGGCGATGTTGCAGATAAGAGGGCCAGCAGGGCCGTCGTTCCGGTAATGGTTTGCAACATGTTTTCTTTTCTTTTTTTTTCTTTTTGTGTGTGTGTGTGTGTGTGTGTGTGTGTGTGTGTGTTTTGGTTCTTGTGCCGAAATGAATGACTTGTGTGTATGACTTTGGAAAGCAAGAAAATGAAAAAAAGAAACAATTACAAAACAAATTGGTAAAAAGAATACAAGTGTAAAAGACTGTAAAAATGACTGTAAAAATGAGCAACTGCAAAGTTTAAACAGAGCAGTATGGACGAAGTGGTAAACAGAAATGAATGAGCGGAATGGTGACGAGCCCAGATCTCACTGTCTCAGTCCCTTGGTTTGACGAAGAAACATCAGCAAGCCGCACTCGGGGACATCGAAGCTATATATGCCTTTACAAGAATCGCACATACTGTATTGTCCATATGGCCCAGCATTGTCCGCCTCACGGTCAATTTTACCGCCGTCCTCTTCCATGCGCCCCCCATTCCGGCGGATCCGGCAAATCTTTTCTGGCCTGGTCTCTCTACCACCCCATTCCCCTCTTTTTTTTTTTTTTTTGGTCTTTTTTTTTTTTTGTCTTGGCTTGTTGTTTTTTCTTCACCTCATCTTTTTAGCCGAGGGACAGAGTTTCACGCTATGAAAATCGGACGGGGCTGGGCGGGTCTGGTCAGGTACCAGATGTTGATGCCGCGGCGGAGGGACGGGACGGCGCCGTATGGACGGAACGGGAGGGGGGGCTGACCTGCCCGTCCGATGGACGAATGGGGGACCAGATTGGTTTGAGCTTTTTGACACGTCGTGCGAGGCGGGGTGGCTACTCTTGTATCTAAAGCGTGATGCGTGATGCGAAGTCTTTTGTATGTGTGTGTGTGTGCGTGTGCGTGTGTGCGAGCACTTGAAGAATTTGCCCATCCATCATGTTTCAAAACGCCAGGCACAACAACCAACCGAGCGCGTGTGCCAGCGGCAGCGACGCCGCGGTGGCTGAAGAGTACGTAAACACGCAGTAGCAGATTTTTGAACACGCAGTAGAAGCTAAACCTAAAACGGAAGAAGTACCTTTCCACTTATTTTTTATATAAAGATACCTCCCGCATTTCTGGGTTTCCTGCGCCGCTAAGTCCGCCACATTATAATTATATATAGCGAAGAAAACGTATCTATTAAGGTCTATAGTAATTCTATATAGTGTGCTAGCTAAAGCTTATATTCTGTAATGGATTCGAGCTGGCGGCTCGGATCCTTAGCGGAGCAGGAGAGGGGCACATAAGGAGACCCATTGCACCTATAGGGCAAACCCTAAGGATATATACTGTATATATAGCGTATATATAGAGAAGGGGGATAGTAGTTTTCCCTTTCTTTTTATAAATAATAATAACTTTATTAATACTAAATTATAGTAGCTATTTAAGCTAATTTATAATAATTATTATTTATTATAATATTATTTATAATATTTATTTATATATATATAATATAATAAACCCTTAGTATTATAAATAGGTAGCTTAATTAAGTAATATATAGAACTTATATTACCTTTATAAAATTATTACTTTAATAGTAGCTTAGCTTAAAGAACTATACTATTAAATAGCCTTAATAAATTAAGCATTCTATATAAATACCTTAATATATTTTAATTAAGTATAATTTAAATATAAACCACTTTTAATAAAGAATCTTTATAATAAAAATAAAGCCTTATTCTAAGCTTAGTAAAGCTTTATAATATATAAGCTAAAGGCTAATTTAAACTTTATTAGTATTAACTATAATAAATAGTTTCTTATTTATTAAAACTTATTACTTAAGGTTTAAATATAGGTTACTTTATTCTTTAAGCTTAGTAATAACTATTAGTATATATTTAGTTATTTTCTTAACTATTTTAATATTATATTTATAAACCTTTATTAAAAGAAATATATAGTTATAGAGCTAAACTAATTAAAATAATATCTAAATAAATAATTTACTAATTTCTTTATTTACTTTAAATAAAAGCTTTATTTAGCTAGAGGTAATATATAAATAAATATAGTAAAACTTACTTAGCTTTAAATAAAACTTAATAAATAAATAAAAAACTACTATATAGGTTATAATATTCTTTATTTTAATTATTTTATAGTAGTTATATAATACTATAGCATTACCTTAAATATTAATTTATATTAAATTAAAGAGTATATTAAAGCATACTATTAGCCTTAGGGTAAATATAATTATAAGGGTAATATAGTTATAATAGGTATTAACTCTATAGGCTTTATAAGTATTAAATAGGGCTATAAGTCCTTTAATAAGGCTAAGTTTAGTATAAAACCTATAGCTATTAAAGGTATAGTATATATAATATAGGTTTTAAAAAATATTATTAAATACTATAAAGCTACTTAATAATACTTATATTATAATAGTAATAGTTATTATATTAAAGGCTATACTTAACTCCTAGCTTATTACTTTTTAAAAAAACCTAAAATTAAAGTTTTAAATACCTTTAATAAAAAGGCCCTTAATAATAAAAATAGTTTTAATTTAAAAAAAAATAGTTCTACTATATAAGTTTTAATAATAAAATATATATAAATAGTAATAGCTTATACTATATTTATATTAATAATAGCTTAAATATTTATAAAGAGATAAAATATTATATAAAGAAGGTACTATTTTTTCTTTCCTTTTTTTATAATAGTTTTTAGTTTATTAATACTTAAGTAAATAATAGTTATAATAGCTATACTACTATAAGTAAAAGTATAGTTTAAAGGCTAGGCCTTTAATAAATCCCTTTAATTTAACTATATACCCTAATTATTACTATAATAGTAATAAGGCATAGCTATATTAATACCTTTTAGTAGCTATAAATTACTTATTTTATATAATTTAAAGCTAATTTAAATAAATAAATATTCCTTATTATAGTCTATATTATTCTAAGTCTCTTATAAAACTATATTCTTAAAGTGCTATAAATAGCCTAAAATAATATTATACTATATACTACTAAATACCTACTTATTATTTATATATAAGGTAGTTTATAGATTTATACCTTTAATGCTTAAGATATAATATTACTAATAATTACTATAATAGGCTTAATATATACTAGTTTAGCCTAATATATATTAAAGTTAAATAAAGTAAGTAGTATTATAGCTATAAGTTTATATAAAATTAATATTATTCTTACTTTTATAATAGGCCTAGTACCCTTAAAAAAAAATAAAGACCTCTCTTTATTATTTAGTAAGCTAGCTAACTTTAAGGACTTATTTTATTATAAGAATACTAATGCCTTACCTCCTTATTAAAGCTAGGCTAATTACTATATTTAACTATAATATAATTCTAATAGTAGTATACTAAACCTACTTTAGGCACCCCTTTATAATATACTATAGAATTAGCTATTAAAAATATAGAAATAAATTATAAATTTAATAAATAAAGGTTAGATTTAAGCTTTCTCCTTCTTAGTAGCTATACTAATATTATTAGTTAAAAAGGTAGGGGGTAGCTAGCATTTTTATATAAACTATAGGGTATTAAATAAAATTATAAACTAAAACTATTATTTACTACTACTTATTAAAAAGACTTTATAGTTTCTAGCTAGTGCTTAGTAGTTTATAAAATTAAATATTTATACTACCTTTTATTGCCTATATATAGCTAAAGGGGATAAAGCCTTAATAGCATTCTAAATAAGGTTTAGCTTTTTTAAATAGCTAGTATACCCTTTTAGCCTAATAAAAGTATTTATAATATTTTAGTAATATATTAATAAAGCCTTAGGGAATACCTTAAAGGCCTATACTATAGCTTATTTAAATAATATCCTTATTTATACTAATAGTATATATAAAGAGTATATATAGTGCACTAGGGATATTCTTTTATACCTTTAATAAGCTAGCCTATATCTTAATATTAGTAAGTATACTTTTAGTATAATAAAGGTTAAGTATCTAGGGTTTATTATTTAGGCTAGCTATATAATATACTTAAACCTAGCTAAAGTAGTAGCTATTTAGAAATAAAAGGTACTAATAAGGCTATAAAAGGTATATAGCTTTTTAAGCTTTATAAATTTTTATTAAAAGTTTATAGCTAACTTTTTAAACCTTACTAAGCCCCTACTTAACCTTACTAAAAAGGGCATTCTATTTATTTAATTCTTTAAGTATTAAATATTCTTTTAATGCCTTAAGAATATATTTTTATTAGCCTTTATTTTTATATAATAAGACCTTACCTTAAATATAGTAGTTAAAGCTAATATATTAAGGGAGGCACTTAAGGGTTACCTCTCTTAATATAATATAGTAAGTATACTATAATTAGTAGCTTATTACTTAGCTAAACTTATAGCCCCTTAGTAGAATTATATAATTTATAATAAAAAGCTTCTTAGTATTATCTTATACCTTAAGGCTTAGTTTACTAAGCTTTATAGTATTTTTAAACTATTTATAATTTTTACTAATTATAAGAATTTAAAATACTTTATAAGCTCTAGGGAAATATTAAAATACTAAGTATACTAAGCAGAGACCCTTTCTCTTTTTAATTTCTACCTTTATTACTACTTAGGCTTTTAAGTAGTATACCTTAATATACTATTTTATTATAAATAAAATAAATTAAAGAAACCCTTACTAACCTAACCTCTGCTTTACCTAGTATTTATTATATACTTATTATACTTACTTTTTATTTAGCCTATATTTATAATAAATATAAATTAAACCTAGAATATAGCCTTTACTACTAGCCTATAGGGGTATAATTTCTTTACTAATATCTATCTCTAAAGCCTTTAAAACTAAAGTATATAAGCTAATTTAATATATTAACTAAAAATTATAGTAGTATAATTTAAAGCCTAAAAGTTCTTTACTAAAGTAGCTATTTATTAGTAGGTTAGTAACTATATAATTAATACTTATAATACTTTATTATTTTAGGGCTACCTTTAGGCATTATAATATAAGCCCCTTATTATAATATTAATTTAATAAACCTATAACTTACCTTTATTAAGCTACTTAAAGAAAAATATAACCTTTTAAGCACTTTATTATAGCTTTTACTAAAAAGGTATATTAATAAATATTATATAATATATATAGAACTACTATTACTATAAGGCTTATAAAAGCTAGTGCCTATAATAAAGCCTTCTCTAACCTATTTTAGCGCTAAATAAATATTAATTATAAATTTTAATAAACTTTATAATAAATCTTCTAGAATTTAATATAAATACCCCTTAGTTTCTTATAGTTATTATAGACTATCTCTTTAAGTATATATAGTTAAAGGCTATAATAAATATAAGCACTAAAGTATATATTTAATACTTTCTTAACTATTAATAGCATTTCTATAGGTTCCCCTTAAGTATTATTTTAAACTAAAGCTTAAACTAAGTAAGTAGGTTTTAATTAATACTTTACTCCCTTATTAGTATTATATAGCTTTTTTTTATATTTTACTATCCCTAAACTAATAGTAGTATTAAATATATAAACTAAAAGGTATAAGTAATGCTTAAGGTAATAGTTTTCTTTACTTAAATAAACTAGCCTATATATTTTATAGTATACTAGCTTACCCTTAATAATTATACTTTTTTAGTTACTAGCCTTAGTATATATATAGCCCTTTATAGTTTTAATATTAACCTTATTTAGTATATACTAGCTTTTAGCTAAAGCTATATATTAGCTAAAGGTTAAGTAGTTTAGTTCCTTAAATATATTAAATAAAGTATAGTATTTACTTAAGCTACTATTAACTTTACTTAATAATAATAATAGAAATTTTTTAATAAGTTATACTATTTAGTAAAGCATTACTAACTAAGGAATAAAATATAGCTTAGCCTTTATAATATTTATACCCTTTACTTAAATAAAAAGCTAAATTAAATAATAGCTAAATATACTATACTTAAGGTTTTAACCCCCTTTACTATAAAACTAAATATTCTAAGAGAGATATATTTTATTTTCTATATTAATTTAATAAAATATATAGTAAATAACCCCTTTTCTTTCTAAATATTATAAAACTTTTACTTAAGCCTTATATAGCTTTAAAATAATAAAGTAAATAAATCTCTTAAGTATTAAATTAAGTCTATTTTAGCTATAAAAAACACTAAAGAATATAGTAAGTATTATAATATATTAATTAAGTAAGTAAGCTATATATAGCTAATATAAAAACTACTTAAAAACCTAAAGAATACTAAAGCTTTAATA
>SRPU01001228.1:0-10488 GCA_018360185.1 Claviceps lovelessii
AAAAAAAAAAAAAAAAAAAAAAACAAAAAAAAAAAAAAAAAAAAAAAAAAAAAAAAAAAAAAAAAAAAAAAAAAAAAAAAAAAAAAAAAAAGGCCCGCAAAGCCGGGTAAGCTTAACGAGAGGTCGTCCTCGATGCTGACAGATGATTTGATACCCAATGACGATTGGCTTGGAGACTCGCACACAGACCCCTGTGCCGTGGATCAATGTAAGTGCCATGTTGCGACATGATATACTACAGCGTGCGCGTTCGGGTCGTGTGAGACCAGAACACCAGACTGCATGTATAAACGGGTGGAGAGTTCGTGGCAGCCGCCAGCTTCGTGAGAATGTCCTCGAGCAAGCGGGCAAGAAAAGAGGCGAGGAGTAGAGGCGATGGAGCTGGCCAGTCTGCTGCATGGTTTTATCATGTCGATGTATCTAGGCAGAGCGAGGATGTAGAATCTTACACACACACACCACACACACACACACACGTGTACGGATACACATGTATACATCTAGGACATGTATCCTTCATTTAGAGATGAAAGACAAGTGTCAGAGGCACTTCATGTCCAACGGCATGGAGAGGCGGAAGGGTAGTGATGATGATGTTCTCACCAAGGACTCTTGTAGGGTCAGAAGAAGTAGAAAAGAAGGAGGTGAAGAAGAATGAATACAGTTGGACTACAGAAAACACGGAAAACTATAAAATAACGTAGAATATATATACATATATACATAGAAGACTCTAGAAAGAAGTATAGATTGAAATATATACAAGTATATAGTAGAATATCGAAACGATGCAAACCATATCCAACGAAAACATGAAAAACGACGACCAAATGCACCAAGATGGCCGAGCTCGAAACGCGGCATATCAGTTGCCGAGAGCTTTGCACATCAAGCCACCTCCGGGAGATTAGTTCCCGACTCCTCGTCCCGAGAGCTTTGCACGTCACGGTGCCTCCGTGAGATGCCCTCCCCATGCGTCAGAGGGCTCAGGGGACGTCTCGCTCTGCCTAGCAGACTGGAGGTACAGTATAGCCTCCCGTCGGCAACGCCGCAGCGCTCAGATCTCAGCACATCGTTCCCGGCCAGCCAGACCGGATAACCACCCAGAGCGCATACACGTGTAGACCAAATCGCCGCACAAAAGGGTCCCATCCACCCATGTGCAAGACCTCGCCAGTGGATTTCGGCCGAGGCACTTCGGCTCAGCTGTTTCCGACCACGTCCGTGGCCAACGCTCCGTCTTGCTCATCCCACGGCCTGTTCTTTGCTGCGCTTCCCCCATCTCGCGTCCAAGGTCAAGGCAAGGAAGTCCGCTCAACGAATCGCTCGACGCAGCTACTCGTCTTGAACCTGTGAGGCCGGGCAAGACGAGGGGAGCCTTTCCTCGACAAGTCCTTTCTTCAGCTGGCATGTGCATTGGCTGCAGCGGCTGTGAAGACCGAGGCGCTGGCCTCTCTGGGCCTGAACAAAAAAGGTAGAGCTATATGTTTTTATCTTCTGATACGGTCATACTTGTGTTGATGTATAGACATCTACATATCCATATATATATAAATATAGAGCTTGAGGCATCGTTAATATGGTAAGGTAATTCAGAAAACAACACGAGCTCTTTAGAATATGAACAGTGGCAATCCATCAAGAACATTGGTAGACTGTGCATGACGAAGCATAATATAAAGGCAAAGAAAGGATACGTGGCCCGACCATGTCCAATACCCTATGCCCTATAATTTTTCATTCTAAATCTAGGCCTTGACGCAGAGTCCATTCACTGAGGAAACACTCCAAACATATATGCATGAAGAGTAATTAGATAGTGGATGAAAAAGAGATGTTGAGATTCGGTTATGAGGTAAACATGTACAACGCAAAATAAAAAAAAATAAAAAAATGAATGAATGAAAGATATAACGAAAGAAATAAGCAGAGACAGAAAGTCTTTCGACATTTTATTCGTGTATTGCCATATGCTATGAGCATCTGTTGAACCATGGTCTTGTATCATTTCGAGACTGCCGCCTCAAATCACCGCTTGCTTCGCTCACTCGAGACTGCAAAATTACACGTGGCTCCTACTCGCCATGTATGCATCCTGGCGCATTTCTTCCGGCGTCACCGTCGCTCCGTAAAAGCCCCCTCTGCCACCCCCATCAACCGAGGCGGCGCAGGCCAGGCAGACACCGCCGCCGTAGACACGTGTGTGACGGGTCCATTCCGTACCATGCTCGTCCGAGGAGGAAATGATTTCTCCGTCGACGTTGGTCAGTCGCGTGTGCATCTGGTGGTCACTGCCGACCATGCCGGGTGGCGGAGACGAGCGCGCTGAGGCAGCATGCACACCAACGCTGGAGGACTGCGGACTGATGGCGGCATCTCCCACTGGCAATATTCGGTGGTAAGACCGCCGTCTCGGCGTCGTCGGCGTAGCAGTCGAATCTGGCTGCGACGTGGTCGAGGCAGTGGAACCCATGTAGTCGGGATTGGGCTGGTGTATAAAGCTGTCAATAGCATAAGGCTGACCTGGCCCAAGGGGAGCGGCGGCAGAGCTGCTCAGCGCAGGAGAAGGTGCGAGTGGCGGCGCAGCAGGCGACATGCCCGAGGACAACCGTCCACGGACGTCTACAGCACTGGGTTGCCAGTGTGGTTGGTGAGACAGCATGATCTGGTCACTGGACGGATGGCTGCTGCGATTGCTGCTGCGATTGCTGCTGCTTCCTGTCGATGTTGTGTCTCTGTTTTCCGCCATGGTGTTGACGAGTGTTCCGCCGCTGTGGACCTTTGGCGCAAATGCGGATGTGGGCGGCGGCGGTGATAGTGATGATGGACGTGGTGGTAAGCCGACGAAAGCTGGAAGCTGGCTCTTATTGCTTGCTGCCCGCGTCTTCATGGATATCCAGACTTCTTGCGTCCTCTGCAACAAGAACCGAAGAATGACCAAGACTGCAAAGACGGCGAGACCGTCGCGGATCTTGCTCGAGATGGGCTGCTGCCATGTCAAGAACTTGCTCTTGGTCAGTAACGAAACACTGGCAGCGGGGATTTCCCGATGGGCGACAGAAATCCCGGGCATCGTTGCGATGTTTATTGGCGACTCGGCGCCGGCCGGTTGGTCAAGGACGACGCAGCGCTGGGGAAACCCCGAAAAGGAAGGGGGACAGCTTGGATGGTCAATCGGTGTCGGGAGATTTGGGGGCCCTGCACGACGCAAATCGACGTCGCACTGTTTTGTTACAGTGTCATTGAATGATCCCTGCTCCGCGGGAGACGATTGGACGCACTGAAGCGCTCGTGGGTGATGATGGGGTGGATGTTGATGAATCGGGCGTTGGTGCTTTCTGCGAACCTATACCGTCCCGACCCAGAAGCGACGTTCGCCCAACTCGTGTTGGAGATGGGGCCGGCGGTGACTTTTGGGCTGCTACTTGATGATGGCTGATGGAGAATAGATGCCGAAGCTCGGGTACTTTTGGTTTGTCAACGCAGATGGACGCTCTCGACCCCTCGAGGTTGTTGGTTGATTCGATTTCTCAGGCGACAACTAAGCGTACGGGCGTCATATCGTTCAAACGACTTGATGCGGATATCCGACATAGCCCGGCCCGATTATCTTTGAAAACCGCGGGCGAGGGTTGCCAATGGATCCCATCATGGACCGGGCGCAAGCTCCCGGGGCGCAGAACCTTTTATGCCATGTTGCAGCAAGCCTTTCATATGGGATTTGCTTGCTTGCTGCTCGCTTGCTGAGCCAGCATGGATTAGCAAAAGAAGCATCGACATGCAAAAGCCGAGCCGCCGCGCTAGCTGTCTGGTGCTTTGCAGGCACGGTAGACACGGCGAGCAATGAGCCCACTTTGCGCGTCAATTGATCAATTGATCAATGATGGCATCAAGTCTGGTAGCAGTACTGACTGACTCCTGAGCACATGCGCCCAGTTTCAGCTGCGGACGTCGACGCCGGTGCTGGCACCAGCTTGGCCACCAACAAGGCGATACGACCAACAGCGTTAGTACGCTCGTGTTTGATTGATGGGTGCACGCCCTCCCCGCCCTTGGGAGTATGCTTTTTGCCCTTGTCCACGCGGGGAGTTCAAATCGCAGGACGCAGTGAAAAACAAGACACGAACCGGGGAACAAAGAGAAGAGAGAGAGACAGAACAGACAAAGAGACAAGAGTCCCGCGCGCCATGCCGCTGGCAGAAGTTAGAGTTGATAGATCTGCAATAGCGGACCCGAATATGCAAGTCTGCCGGACGAGCACAGCACAGCATCTGGCACCGACTCACATTGATCATATGAATCGCTCGTGGCGTGCGTTCTCAGGCGGGATTGGTCCTGCTGCAGATGCCGACGTGCATGTCCCAACGCAGAATCTACGGAAGCAGTCAGCTCGCCAGGGAAAGGCCCACGAGGACATGAAAGAAAACTTTGACGCCTGCAGAGAGATTGTGATGGGTATGAGATTCAGACCCACCAATGCATGCATGTTGTGTGTACAACAATGCTGCACTGCAGCATCTGGGATTCGTTGCCTAGCATCTTTGGCGGCGCCTCCCTTGTCCGGAGTGATATCGTAACGGGGAAAAAGGAGAGCCGTTTTGTGGCATCATGGTCGCATCCGTCTGCACTGGGGCGGATTTCGCCAAGGACGTGGAATCTTCACTTTCCAGTTGCAGCAAGGAGTGTCAGTAGATAGAACGGGAAAGCACGCGCGTGCGAAGACTGAATAGTCAAGCCTGGGAACTTGCCTTTCAGGAGTGTCTTTCAGCTGGGTCGGGTCAAGCCAAGAGGTCTCACGGTGGAACAGCCATGGGCTGGCGTTGGCGCCCATGTGTGGCGTGTGCACTACTGTGAACCCTGAACTGGACCAGACTGTGAGTGTGCAGAGTGTAATTTAGATCTCAGTGATGCCGCTTCCAGATCAGCAAGCCGACCAGGGTCCCGTCGTCATCGATCAAAGTTCCGAACATGAAGACGGTCATCAGAACACGAAGATGCTGTCGTGTAGACTGCCACGTGTTGCGTTGCCCTTTTTCTTCATGTCCATGAAATGGCGGAAAGAGCGTTCCGCGGCACGCCTGCTCCTGCTCCTGCTACATCGTGCCGCTGCGGCTGCACGTGACAACTTGGAAGAGACCGATGCTGATGAGCGTGCCAGTCGAACGCGGCCCGTTCTCAGCGAGACCCGCCCGACAGCCTCCAACAGCCTTCACCCCCCCCCCACCCGGCCCACACGTTCAAGCCGCTTTCGGCAGTCCCTGAACCAAGCCCAGCTGAACCTGCTCCGCTCCCCACGATGTCTCTTCATTTTTTATATCACTGCTTTCAATGTTTCTGCCCCAAGGTTTGGAACATTGAACAATCTCATTGTCCATCGTGACTCATGTTATACTGGACTCGACTGCCAAGCTTACCCTGTTCATCCCGCACAGCACATATCACCGTGTACACGAGCGGGCTGGGCGGCTGGGATTGAAAGAAAGGCAAAGAAAAAAAAGAAAAAAAAAAAAATCCAATGGCGGACAATATAAAGGGCAAAGCTGGACAAAACCCACCGCTTCTGAGACCACGAGCCAGCTGCAAACACAAACGAGATGTAGTCCAAAATGATGCCGCAGACATGTTGTATACCATGTCCATCGAATTGTTTCCATCCAATATACACATGTTGTCCCATTACCCGTGCCACCAACCGCATCAGCGCCATCTACGACCCCATGTGTGTACCGTATATCTCTCCAGCTTGAAGCGTCCCCTGTGCTAGGCAGAGCCTCATGTCTTCCCCCCTCTTGAAATTCCAGCCACTGTTGTGTCCTCCGTGTCAAGTCCTCCAAGCCGTAGAAGTAATTGGTAGACCATTTGTCCGTCACATCACTGATAGCATGTCCTTCCCCAAACAAAACATGTCGATCGAAAAGAATGTCCTCGCATTGTCGTTGATAGATTTTTTTTCTTTTTTTTTCTTTTTCTTTTCTTTTTCTTTTTTTTTTTAAAAAAAAAAGAAAAAGCCAGAGTCCTTCTGGTCATTCCCCTAACCCAGCACCAATGCCAACCAGAACCAATCCGTCTTCTCCTCCATCCCCGTCCCTCGCGCTGCCCCTTCAACACGCATTGTACCACCACACTCCTTCTCAGTTATTCTCTTGCTCCCAGTAATTTACGCCAGCCGTGGTCCCCATGCCTGATCCTGACCCATGTATGCGCATACATGTGTGCGTACAAGAACCTCACACGAGTCCATCTTGATATAAAAGTCCCGTGGCTTATCATGCAGTGCGATGCCATGTATGCATGCATGATGGGGGTGCATATCATGATGCGTCGGTCTGCCGCGTGACATTGAGCATCAAATGACTCTGACAAAGACCCTCAATGTCCGATGATGGAGTCATGGGAGTCCCGTTGCTCACGCCGTGCATCGCACAGTGAACGCAAGTTGCTACATCGTTGCACAATGGGTAAGAAACGGTACGGATTTAGGAACCAAAGACCTTTCAGGCTTTACAATCGAGTCCTGTTCCGCCGTGCAGTGCCTCTGGGCGAGCGATTTCGACCACCTCATGAAATCGTGCTTCTCACAAAGTCTACGATATTGTACATATGTACATATGTATATACTAATACGTACCTAGTATTCAGCTTGGTTAACATATCAAACCGTCACAAACGGCTGCTGACCACACCGCTAAAACCAGCATCTTCCTGGTTCCTCACCGACTGGGTATAAGCTGACGATGGATTCTCCCTCCCACATTCCCCATTTTCTTCCCCCCATGCCAAAATAACGCCAAAGTTCCCCGTAAATGTACACTGTCACAATGATAATCATGCTGTTTCTTTGGTCAGGCACCGACCGCAAAGTCCATAGGCTCCGTAGTCAGTGGTGGTGCCGAAATGTCCAGGTCAGTCACATCCTTCTCTTCCTCCATCATGTCGATGAGGTTGTCAAGATTCGAGTCGAGGCTCTCGCCGTCCTTGGGATCTAGACATTTTTTCAACAGTTTCCGGTACTTCTCGATTTTATCCCCCACACCAACCATGCTCAGAGCGTCGACATAGTCTGTCTCGGCTTGCCGTTGCTCCGTCAGCATTTGACTCAACTGTCGAGCCAGGGCTAATCTTTCTTCATATGAATCGTTTTGGCTGTTATTGTCACCGTTGGAACGACTCAATTCGTTGTCCACGGCCTGCTGAATGTGCAACCGGTTCTGATGCGTGATAAGCGACAGTACCTGATGTTTGGCCAAATTTGCTTCGCTCATAATTTTACCGGCTACCTCGTCAGGCTCCAGTTGTGCTTCCAGCTCCGCAATTTGTTGTCGAGCTGCGTTCAATTCTAGTTGTGTGTTGGCCAGAATTCGTCGCGCCTCGGCCTCTGCGACATCCTTCTCGTGCCATTCCTCATCATAGCTCTTGGCTAAATCCTGAAACTTCTCCATGATTAACGGGGATATTCGTGATTGCACTGCTGTCGCAGCAGCAGACTGAAAGGCGGTTGGCGGCTTCTTCATTTCTGCAAAAGCATCCCGAAACGATGCATGTCTCTGCGAATCCGGCGCAAAGGGCGATGACGACCTGAGCGGCCCGCGCTCCTTCTTGGACGCATTTAATTCCATGATCAGATCTTCGGACCTCACTCCCTCGTGGTTGACGATGTCTGTTGACGCATTGCGACCGAGAAGGGCTCGAATACATTTGCGAGCATTCCTCTGCGCCGCCAGATGCAGAGCAGTGTTGCCTTCATCGTCTTGCACGTCCAGCATCTGTTGGAAGGTGGCCGCGTCAAAGGTTTCTTGTAATTTGTTCAGGATATAGTCCAAGTAGTACCGTGAACACGAGGGGCTGAAGACCCGGCCGTTCTTCATCACTGCAGCATGATGGATCACTGTGCAGCCAGAGTTGTCCCTGGCGTTGACCGTATCGAACAACTCCTTGAGCACGGCAGGAAACGAATGCTTCTCGTAACAGTTTGTGAAGTTGACAGAGCGCATCAAAGGGGTTTCACCTCGAATGTTCTTGACTGATATATTTGCATTGAACCGTTTCAGTTGCTTGATGACATCGACGTCGCCCATGGCAGATGCCCAGTGAAGAGCAGTATGATTTTCGGCATCGATCAGCCAATCTGGCTGAAAATTGGGAGGCGGATCGGGCTTCACGGCAGGCTGCTCATTTCTAGAGAGCAAAAAATAGTCGAGTAACTCGTCGCCATACATGGCATGCTGTTGTTCGGTAAGGTCCTGCATGTGTTCCTCCCTCTTTCGTTTCCTGTGGCCCGTGGACATGTAAGACATATCAAAATGGTCGTCGTCGGCCATGTAGGAGGCGGATGCCACTGTGAGATTGTCGGGCGTATCGTCTTCACCCATAACACTGTCTTCTTTATTCACTTCTTGTTGCCGTGCCATACCTGCGTAGGTAACTGCATAAGTACAACGCATTTTTGCATAATGCAGCAGCCGGAAAGGACATATGTATTCAACTTACCAGCACCCCATTTCGGAGGAGGCGGAGGTTTGGCTTTGGTTGTCTTTGGTTTTGTTGCATGTCGAGGCGCTGGCGGAGGGCTTTCGTTTCCTGGCACGAACTCGAAAATTAGTCGCAGTCGGTCGTAAACACTATGACGATGCGCAAGTGATTCGCCTGACTCGAGGGGTATCCAGGTTCCTGAGCTCAAGTTAGTTCGCACACAACCACAGAGCGATATTCGGTGGGCCAGCAACCACGGACCCTGATATTTGCCGTAGCCTCCTTGGATCTTCTCGTGAACATCCTTCTGCACGTCTCGTTCCAAAATTCTTGTACGCGCAGGCTTGTCAAAGCCTGCGGCCTTTAAAATATGAGTCGCATTGATCCAGTTGTCGTGTCTTCTTCGCATGACATGTTCCTTTAAATCGGTCCCGAATTGAAACTCGTAAACTGGAATCTAACAGAAAAAAAAAAACGTCAGCCAAGAGCGCCAGAAATTTTCGCATCTCAGATATCTATCAGCACGACACAATCACATCTCCAAGGTTCCATCCGCAACTTGCTAGCGAGATGGAATGATGAAGGACAAAGAACCAAACGGAAAAGTGATTTGATTCGTGACATCTGCAAACATGTTCACACATGGAAGGAAAAGAACTTACTCCGCTGTATGTAGCACTATATACGCCCGGACCTAAGGCAGCAGCGGCGGGAGCAGCACCCTTGACCATTTTGAAAAATCAATGAAATCCCGAAGCCGTCCTCGAACGGGCCATTCGACGAACGGATAGGAGAGGTGCTGAAAAACAACAAGTGGACTGGAGAGGAGATTGAAAAGAAGAGAGACGAAAAAAAAAAATCACAAAAAAACAAAGAGGCTTTTGCACAAGATGAAAAACAAGATATTATGGTGTCGAAAGGGTCTTGTCGTACAAAGCGCTGCCAATTGCCATCAATGCAGTTGTTTGCCAGGGTTCGACGATGTACCTTGAAGTGTTGGCACGTCGACGACGCGGTCTGCGAGGGAGAGACGCGAAGGCACGCGAAGCACTTAAGTGGTTCCTGCCTCAGGCGGCGTAGGGAGTTGCCCTTTTTTTTTGGTTCTCAGCTTCCTTCCTTTCCTCATCTACATGCACGTGATGCATGCGCCATGTCACTAGTGGCGGTGCGTTCTGATACTTTGTGCGCAGGATCCCCACGTTGCCGCTTCATGACTGGCTGAGCTTGAAGCGGCCACAGATTGTGTGACCGAATTGGGTGTCGCGTCTGGAGCTCCTTGACCGATCTGCTGTCCAATGACAACGGAAACGCATCAACAGTCGACATTAGTCTGCCCTCCTCACTGCAACGGACAATGCGAGGGTCGACCGCTTAACGATATACCGTCCCCGACAGACCGGTCCTCTTTCACGATCTTTTCTGCAGTCCAACTCATTCACTTGGCTCTCGCGACATTGGGAAGCATTGCGTGACCCCGCCACCAGACTGATCAGGGGGCGTGTAGGGCCCACGAAACGACGACGACGACGACGACGACGACGACGGCATTTGGACAGAGCAGCGTCGGAGTGGGCTCGAAAATACATCTGCATGGTACTCTAGTGGCTCTTGAATGAAGCAAGAGGCATAAAAATGACGGAAATACTGCACAACGCGCCGATTGTCCTGGACAATGGCTCAGGAACAATCCGCGCCGGTTTCGCTGGTGATGACCTGCCCAAGTGCTTCTTCCCGTCATGGGTCGGTCGACCGAAGCATCTCAGAGTTTTGGCCGGCGCGCTAGAAGGTGACGTATTTATTGGTCAAAAAGCTGCCACAGAGCTGAGGGGCTTATTGAAGATAAATTATCCGCTGGAACATGGCATTGTGACAGATTGGGATGACATGGAGAGGATATGGGAATACGTGTATGGAGAGGGCCTGAAGACGCTGAGCGAAGAGGTACGTTTTGTGATGACACCGTGATTTTTCTTTTTTTTCTTTTTTCCTTTTTTTTTTCCCTTTTTTTTTTTTTTTTTT
>SRPU01001229.1:0-10485 GCA_018360185.1 Claviceps lovelessii
ATAGAGATTAAGAAATAATATAAATAGCTAATAAATAGAATAATATAAGTTATAAAGTATTAATAAGGTATAAATATACTAATAATATTTAGAGTATTTATATTAGCTATCCTTATAGCCTTAGCACTAATATATATATATAGTTTCCTATTAATAAACATTTATATAATATACTATATTTAGAATATATAGTTATTTATAGTACTAGTCCTAATAAAAATAGTAGATAAAAGCGCTGCTCTTTTTAGAATAGTTCTTAATTTAAGTAAATATATTGTAGTAAGTATATATTATATTCTAATATTAGTATATGCTAATATTATATAGGCTTTTACTATAAAAGGCAAGCTTAGATAAAGATATATAAATATAGCGTTTAATATAACTTCTTTATACCCTTTAATATTAAAAGGTTTCTATTTATTATACTTATTATATATAGTATATATAACTATATTCCTCTACCCCTAAAGAAAATTCTAAAGAATATTAAATAGGCATTATCTTTAGCTTTTATAGAGCATAATAATATTCTAACTTTAATATCTTATAAGTATATAATTATTATATTATAACTATATATAAATCTTATCTTTTTATAGGGTAATTATATTTAAGTCCTATTCTCCTTTACCTTTTATAGTATTATAAAAAGGATTATATAAGATAGATATATTTAGCACTTAATTATAAGAATAAAGTGTAGAATCTAATTCTTTAAGCTTAGCTTCTACAGTTTCTATCTAGAATATATTTTATAAATTAGTATATACCCTTTATATATAGCTTATAAGCTAACCCTTTATAGGAGCTATTTATAAATAAAACTTTAATTAGCTATAAGATCTTAATAAGCGCTAAATTTGTAATATTTATATATAGGGATTAAATAAGTTCTATATTATTCTTTACCTTTAGGAATAAGTATAGGCATTTATAAAAGCGCTATATATCTAAATTAACCTATCCTTTAAGTAAATTAAGGAAATAGTAAATATCCTTATATATTCTATATATAATAATAAGAAGTTAAGTAAGTAAAAGTCTTACCTATATATTATAAAAGACTTATACTTTATAGTATATAAAACCTTTATTTATATTATTATAACTTTAAATATAGCAAAATATTATTAAAAGGTATTTTCTATAGTTTTACTCTTTATATTTAGTATACTATACTTATACATTCTAAATATTTACTACTATATTTAATTAACTAAGCACTATTAATAAGCAAATAATTAAGTAGCACTATATAGATTTAATACCTAATGCCCCTTTAGGAACTATTTAAGCAATTATATATAATATAAACTTAAAGTAAGTAAAGGGTAAAGTTATACTTTATATATATAATATATATACTAATATTATAGTAGGTTTTAGTAAATACCTTTATATAAAGTATTTATCTTTTATATAGTAGGAATATCTTAAATATTTACTAATTTTTTATTATATTTATATTAAGTATAATTAGTAAAGGGCTTATTAAAATATACTTAATAAGAAATTTATTATACCTTTATTAAATACTTAGTTATATAAGGAGTATAAAGACTATATTACTGCCTTATATAATATATATTTAAATTAAAAGTCTTAGTTTAAGTCTAAACTTTAGCCTTAAATTATAGCTAGCCTTATACTAATAATATTAAAGGTATAGCCTAAATAGAGAATATATGCCTTAAAGAATATTAATATAAAAGAAAGTAGTTATTAAAAAGATTATACTATTGCTAGAATATAGGTTTCTCTACTAGCAGTAATTTTTATATAAGTAATATAGTTATTCTAAATAATATATATACTAACTATATACTAGCTTTAAGAGATATATAGTAAAAAAATATCTAAAGGCATAACTTACTAAAGAGAGTAGTATTAGCTTAATTTAAAGAAATATATTTTATAAATAATATATAAGTAAAGCACTTATAAGAAAGAATAGATCTAATTAAAGGTAAGCTATATAAAGGGAATAAAATATAAGCCTTCCTTAAAACCCTTATAATTTATATAACTTACTTATACCTAGTTTATATATATAAAATATATTTATACCTTATACTAAATAAATATATAGTATTACTATACCTTTTAAATTACCTTTATAGTTATAAGCGTATAGCACTAATACACTATATACATTATATATAACTAATAATACTATACTTAATATAGAAATAACCTTACTTTTTAAATCCTTTATATATTTATAACTAAGCACTACTAATATACTATATAGCTAGTATATTAGTAGCATTACTATACCTAGTGCTAGGCATATATAGAGCACTACCTTAATCTTTAAATTACCTATATAGTTATAATTACATAGTATTATTACACTATATAGCTAATATATAAGCAGTATTACTATACCTAGTGCTAAATATATATAGAGTATTACCTTAATCTTTAAATTACTTATATAGTTATAATTATATAGTATTAACACACTATATACCTAATATATATATAGTAATACTATACCTAATGTTAAAGTATTATTACCTATACTATTATAATTATAAAGTATTAATATACTATATACTAAGTATAACTATAGTAATACTATACTTAATATTAAAGTATTATTACCCCTACTATTATAATTATAAAGTATTAATATACTATATGCTTAGTATAACTATAGTAATACTATACTTAATATTAAAGCATTATTACCCCTACTATTATAATTATAAAGTATTAATATACTATATACCTAATATAATAACACTACTCCTAATATAAAAGTATTATTGAAAACTTTTCGCGAATTCGCCTGCACCGCAGTAGCGACGCGGAATTGACTCTAAACCTCTTGAAAAGTGTAGAAAAAGAATCGCTATATCCGTTTACCCCTATCTCTAATAGCGCATTAGTGCTAGAGCATGGGCGTGGCGGATAAGGCAATACTAATAGATATTAATAGCGGAAACTGTAGCTTTATATAAAGCTACTATTACCTATTTATAGGTTAGGGCGGCTTTATATTAATAGTACCCTAAGTTACTCCTACGCTACTACCTATGCATAAGTAAATACTAAATTACCTTATAGTTAAATATAATAAGATAACTAAACTTATACTAGCTATAGTGCTAAAGAGTGTATAGAATATTATTCTCTATATAGATAATATAGCCTTAATATATACCTAATGTAGCCTTCTAATGCCTTAAACCCTTATTAAAATAATAATATTAACTTTACTATTACCCTATAAGCCTATTATAGTTTAAAACCTTAAAGAAGTAGTAGAGTGTATAGTTAAAAAGGCTATAAATACTAAGAATACACTAGCCCTAAGCTAAACTAGTATTACTACTAAGGGAATCTTCTAATTCTTAGTTTAATAGGTTTACCTTATAATTATAGTAGTATCCCCCTAAATTTATTATAAAACTATTATTAAAGGCATTACTATAGCTAAAGCTATTTAGAATTATTTACTTAAAGATATTATTACTACTATTAATTAAGCTACTAGCACTAATACTATAGTAGTAGCTTACTACCTTTAGAGTAGTAATACTATTATTATATTTTAAAATATAGTAAGGCCTTACACTAAAGATACTATATAAGTTAGCACTGCTTTTAGACTAAAAGCAGTACTAAGCTAATATATATTTAGTATTATTATTAAGGGCTTCCCTATACACTATATATAAAATTAAAAAAGAGACTATATTCTCTAAGCCCTAGTTATAGCTAATAGTTAAGGCCCTATAAGGGTTATAGTGTAAAAGCTATATAGCACTACTATATAGTTCCCCCTTATTATTACTATTAATAGTATTAAAGCAGTAAATAAGCTATACTACGCTAGCATTATTTATAAGGCTAAGATATTTAAAGCTAAACCCTATAATAATACTATCTATCCCTATTAGTATTATAGGTGTTTTAAATTTAGATATATTACTACACACTATGCTACGCCCCTATAGTATAGCTGCTACGCTACTGGTTATTATATAGAAGGTAAGTAGTCTTACTTAGTATTAATAGGAGCTATCTATAAATGCTATATTAACTATTTAGAACCACACCTAGCGTAGTCCTATATATATAATACCACTAATAAGCAATAGAACTATATATATACTATATACCTAACACAGCCCCTAGCCTTTACTAAACCCCCCCCTTAGTTAGAATAGAAAGAATAAACTAAAGTGCCTAGCTATAGCTAGAAATAAAATATAAGCAACCTACTATTATAAAAGGCTTTGCCTTAAAAATAAATTAGTTAACTATATACCCGCCTCCCTAAATTAAGGCTAGAATTAATATAATGTTTATAAGTAGCTATAGAAGCCTTCCTAAGCTAGCGACCTATAGCTGCTATAGCTCTAAATAAGCTAAGTCTAACCTAATATATAATATAAGGTATATAATTAAGGTTATATACTAGAATATATAGAAGAAAACCTATTTAATATACCTAGTGCTAGAGTCCTAGCCTAGTACTAATATAATAGTAATATAGAAACTAGGGACTTTAAATAGTAAACTATTTAATTTTAGCCTTAGCTGCTTTTAGCTTATAACTTAGGGTAGCTATACTATAATCTATATACACTATTAGTATAAACCTAAGGTATAAATAATATAGGCAGGCAAGGATTAGTGCTTTATTATAATAGTAGGGCATAATATTTACTCTATTTACTTCTTAACCTATAAACCTAACTAAACTTTACCCTTACTTAAATTTATATTAGCCCTACCTCTTAATTATAATATATTTATTAGTAACTTTAACTAATACTACCTACTTTAAAATTAGTATAGTTAGACTTTAGTAAAATATAATATACTTCTTATATTAATAAAGCAGTAGTAACTTAAACTTATAATGCTATAGAGTAAGGTAATATAAAGAATATAGGGGAGAAGGGATAGTACTATTAACTATATTTAAATTACCTATAGTATAAATATTAACTTCTTAAAAGGCTTAGACCTTATTAGGTTTAACTATATACTATAGCTTATTTATATAAGCTTTAGCCCTAGGCTATATAGTAACTATCCCCCCTAGTTTAAATAGTTATATATAAATAATAACCTTATTACTATAGAGGCTATAGTATAGTTTTAGCTTAATATTATAAAGCCCTAACTTTAATTACTAAAGGAGATTAACTACTTTATAAAATAGTTAATAGCTAAACTTTAGTTTATTATAAATATAGTAGTCCTAAGGGAACCCTAAGGTAGTTTTAAGCTAAACTTATAGTAAAACTAGTATACTAAGAAAGCAACTTAAAATGCTAAGAGAGCACTTTAATAATAGAGAGCATCTTACACTAAAGAGAACTAGTAGCGTATAACTAATATAATATAGATATAGAACTAAGTTATTTATAATAAATAGTGTAGTGCCTAGTATATAGTAGTTAAGGCTATAACTACCTAATATAGAAACCTTTAAAAGCTTAAACAATAAGTATAGCTTTATAGTAGCTTACTACTAGAATAGTAGTAAATCCCTACTCTTCTATAGAGTAAAGGCATAGATATTATAACTACTAAAATACACTAAAAAAAAGCCACTACCCTAGCTAAGTGTTTTTTCCCTTCTTCCTAAGCTTAACTTAATAATATACTAAATAATCTAAATAGCTACCTTAATACTACTATATTCCTAACTAAGGACTAATTTAATACTAATAAGATTTATAGCATTATAAAGAGCCTAGCTAGCTAGAAAGCACTAGGACTTAATAAACTCCTAGTAGGCTACCTTAAAGTTTATAGTAGGCTATTAGTATAAACTCTTACCTACCTACTAAATATATACTGCTATATTAATTACTATCTAACCCTATTTTAGTAGGTAAAAGTTATTATTTTCTATAAACTAGGTAAGACCTTAATAGAGTAGTAAAGGGTAGGGGCTTAGTATTTAATTTTACTCCTTAGTATAATTAGTAAGGTTATAGAAGTAGTAGTAGTAAGTTAGCTTACCCTTATAGCTAAGTTAGGTAGAGCGCTACCTAACCTATAAATAGGTAATAGGGCGGATTAGTCTATAGAAGTTATATTAAGTATATTAGTAAAATCTATATATATAGCATAGTACTATAGCAGTATTATATTACTACTTTAGTTAAATATATTAGTAGCTTTTAACACTATTTACTATAAATAACTTACCTATACCCTTCTTATTACTAGTATCCTTACCTAAATTATAGCGTAAACCTACTTCTTTACTGCTAAGTATACTACCTACCTTTTCTTTAATAGCAAAATAACTAGCCCTCTACCTATTACTATAGGGATACTATAGGGGTCCCTTATTTTCCCTATTCTCTTTTTACTCTATATTATACTACTATATACTAAGCTTTAAGTAGTATAGTCTATATTAATTATAAGCTTCTTTAATAATATAAATATCCTAGTATATAGTTATATAGTAAAAGAGATATAGAGCTGCTTTAAAGCTATATAGGCAATTTACTAAAATTAGTCCTAGGAGTTAGGCTTTAAATTTAATCTAAAAAAAAGTAAATTTATATATTTTATAAAATACTACACTATAGTTATAACTTTAGTCTAACTTAGTATTAATATAATATAGCTAGTCTAATTTGCCTACTTCCTAAGAGTTTAAATCTATTATAAGCTACGCTAGAAAGCATACTAAAGTTAGGTTAAGTTAAAATTAGCGTAGTAGTAGCTTATACTTATATTACTAGCAGCATTAATATAGGGTTATTTAATATAAGATATATGCCTATTATATATATAAGTAATTTAGAGTATTATTACCTATAGCATAGGATTACACTATACCCCTATAGCAGTTAGCAGTAAGGTAAGAGGAATAGCTAAAGTATTTATTTCTAAGTAAACTAAGTGCCTAAGGATAGTTACTAGTGCCTTTAAGGCTATACTATAGGCCCTTATTAAAACTAAGTTAGCTATAGCCTTAATTAACCTCTACCTTAACTATTACTTACTTTGCTTCTATTATTAAATTAAAGCTAATAGTATAGCTAATAGAATTTAAAACGCCTATATAGTAATAATAGCCTAACTCTATTACAAACCTATACGCTATAGGCATAGACGCCCCTTAAATTCTAATAACTACCTAGACTATATGCTATTTCTAAACTAGCCCCCTAACTATCCCCTAAAGCTATCCCTAGCTAAGGCCCTTACTTTAAAATAAAAAAACTACTAGCACTAGGAGAGGGCTACTATATAAGCGCACTAGACTTATATTAAGTGTATAGCAGTAGAGCTTAACCTTAACTTTACCTTTATTACTAAGATAGTCTGCATTTACTCTAGCCTTACTAAGTATAAATCTATAGTACTTATTTAAATATATATAAAATAAATTAGGCTTAATAGCTTTCTCTACTACTACTATATTTCTAAGGTAGATTTACTATTATATAGCTACTAAACTAATAATAAAGACTATTACTATATCCTACTCTCTTATAAAAACTTTAACTACCTCCGCCCTATAGATATAGGCACGCTACTAGTATATAACTAACGTAAGGTTAGGGAGGCCCTTAAAAAGAATAAGCTAGCAGCTATACTTACAAAATAGCTTATTTTAACTAGGCGTATCCCCTAGTTTAGGCTTGCATATAATCTATAAAAACAATAGGCTAAAGATATTAAGAACTTAGTATAGCAAGGCACCTAGAGCGGCGTAGGGGCGGAAGCGGCAGGAGACCGCGGTAACATTATAGTTAGCTTAGGACACTCTAAGGCATGATTTATATTAAACGGAAAATAAAAAACAGCAGCTAGAATAAATCGTTATAGGCGCGGCGCGCCCGCGCCGGCCCTGACCCTACTCCCCGTTATTAGCCTCCTCCCCCTCCTCCTCTACCCCCTCCTCCTCCTCACTACAGATTAGAGACAGTAGCGGCATAGGCATAGGGGGAGTACTAACCTTTAGTGCAATAGCACCGTTTTTTAATGTCTCTGGCTCGCGTTAAGCAAGCTTTGTAGGGCCAGTCCTTTAGCTAGCCTAGCTGCACTATAGGTTAGCGGCAGCAGCGCATTAGGTTAGGATTAGCACTTACCCCTAGGGCGATAATTTTATTTAGTAATGGCATCTTTATTAGCGCTACGGTTAGTCGGAGGCGGCAACGCGGCGGCACCGCTGCAATAGAGGGATTAGGGGCATACTTATAATAAAAGTAATAAATAAAGAAGAAAGAAAGAAGAGAAAGGGTTAAAAATAAGGAGAAAAGGGTAGCTTTTATAATTATCTCTTTCTTCCTTATATAACTAATAGTTAGCTAGCGGTTAGTCTGCTAATAGCTAGCTACTAGCTGGCGTAGTTAATGCTATAAAGGCATAGAAGCTAGTAGAAGGTTTTTAGTAAGGAGGCGGTAGCTTAAAGGGAATAGCAAGGGACTAATATAGTGTCTAACAAGAGTCACTAAAGCAACTTACAATAAAGCATAAACCACCCCTAAGGGCAATCCGCTGCTTTACTGCGCCTCTACTAACCTTCTCCAATTATAGTTTTATAACATACACTCTCCTACAATGCTAGTTAAGTTTAGCCGGCAGCGTACATTTATATACAGTCGGAACCAGCGCGGGGCCACTTCGGCTCTGCTGCGGATAACGGAACAGCTGTATATAGGTTTTCCTCCCTACTCTAGGGTTTTTCCTATATAGTTTTAGTAGCAGAGGTACTAGCTATTGGGCTTAGCCTGACTAGAGTAACAATAATAATAATAATAATAATAAAAGTATTATTACCTATACTATTATAATTATAAAGCATTAATACACTATATACCTAATATATATATTATAATACTATACTTAATATTAAAGCATTATTGCCTATACTATTATAATTATAAAGTATTAATATACTATATACCTAATATAATAATACTATACCTAATATAGAAGTATTATTACCTATGCTATTATAATTATAGAGTATTAATACACTATATACCTAGCATAACTATAGTAATACTATACCTAATATTAAAGCATTATTACCTATACTATTATAATTATAAAGCATTAATATACTATATACCTAGCATAACTATAGTAATACTATACCTAATATATTATATAAAGGTAGTACTAGCTTATTTCTTTTATTAATTTTATAGTTATAAAAGAATATAGCTATATTATATATAGTAAATAACTATAATATAAATAATAATAGTAAAGATAACCTTAAATATCTTAGCTTATATAAATATATACCTTAGCTAAAAAATAAGAAGGCTATTAAAATTAAGGCAAGTATATATTATATATAACTTATAGGTATTATATACTTACCTTATATAAAGCCTCTCTATTATTTTTATTAATTATATTAATATAATAGGTAGTAATAATATTATATATATAATAAGTATATATAAAAAGGTATAGTTCTATATATTCTATCTATTATTCCTATATACTAATTTATTATACTAGACTTTTCTTATAAATAAGAATATTATATTAGTAATATTAGGAAATACCTTTTATACTACTTATAAAGGCAAGGAGGCTTTATTTTATAAATACTAATAATTATTTATATTCTATAGTAGTAGTATATACTCCCTAGATACCTAAAGTATTTAAAGCCTAGAGAAGTAAAAATATTTACTATAAATAGAAAATAAAAGGCTATAGATAGAGTAGGAAATTTAGATTCTATAGTAAGAAAGAATAAGACTAGAATAGATATATATATAATAGCTATATATATATATTATATATTAATAATATTTAAGAAATTAAGAATAGTAAATATATAAAGGCATAGAAGAATTATATAAAATATAAAGTATTGCTATATAGTTTAAATATAATTATTTATTATTTTATTTTTATATACTCTATAATATAAATATTAATTTACTATTAATTTTATTATTATATAAAGACTATAGCTTATAGAAAATATATATAGAATATATAATAAAAAATATAAAGGAAATTAAAATATATAATTTAGAGAGAAATTAAATATAAATTATATTATACTACTAGCTTAGTATTTAATTTAGTTATACTATATTCCCTAGGTTCCTTAACTAATAAATATATATTTAGGTTATAAGATATATTTACTTATAGTTACTAGTTGTGTTTTCCTACACTTAAGCTTATTTAATAAAATATATAGCTATATTATTATTAAAATTTATAATTTTATTGCCTAAAGTTAATTAGTATTTTATATAGTAAATATAGAGAATATTTATAATATATGCAATAAGCTTTAGTTTATTTATAAATCTCTATACTAAGAATATCTTAGGGCTAAGTTTATATTATATTAATTAAAGGATATATAGTAGATATATTTAAATATACCTAGGTTTATAAAGATATTATACATTTTACTAACTAAGAGTTAATACCTAATATTAAATTGCGCTTTATATAGAATTAATATCTAGTCTATATATAATATATATAGAGTATATACTTTTT
>SRPU01001230.1:0-10484 GCA_018360185.1 Claviceps lovelessii
TTAAAAAAAAAAAAAAAAAAAAAAAAAACCCCTTCATTTGCTCTCCTGATTCGTTTCTCTTACCTCGCCTCATCGGACATTATTTTTTTTCCTTTTTTTCCTTTTTTTTATTGAATCATGGCCGAAAAATGGCAGGCATGGGGCCATTGAAAGCAGGGGGTCGAGATGGCGTTGTGTAAAGTTTGTGTCTTGTTTCCATTATCGCTTTTTTTTTCTCCTGGTTTTGTGTTTTATTTTGTGTTTTTTTTTTTCGTGTTTTTTTTTTTCTGGTTTCTTTTTCGTATTTACTTACATACAATATGGATTGCTTGACATGAAAAGTTTCTGTGCCCCGGTATTGGTTATTCCTGTGCTCCGGTTTCTACCCTCTTTCCTACTGAAAAAGGTTGGGGGGAACGAATCCCATGAAAGCACGGATTTTGCCCATTCGAGGAGCTGGCAGGACAGACGAGAGGGGCAGGGGACAAAACATTTCCGATTTCGTTGTTCTTTCTCGCGCCCGGCTTCTTCTTAGGTTCCCCCTTTTCTGGGTCACGTATGGCGAGCGACGCGCCAGGGAAAGAAGATTACAAAAGACAAGAAGGAGCAGATGAAAGACAGCAGACAAGACAGCAAGGTACGGTGGGGAAGCTCGACTGTACCTCGTACGCGCAGAAAGGATCTGACCAGGCGAGCGGGAGGGGTGGTGCGTTTTCGTGGCATGGAAAACCGGTCTCTGACGCGAGGCTATGAAGATCACGGACTATGTTTGTCGATGAAGGAATTTGGGGGGGGGATATTTTCGTTTCTTTTTACTTCTTTGTTTTTATTTACTGTTTTTTTTTCCCTTTCCCTTTACTCTTTTTTTTCCTTTCCCTTTACTCTTTTTTTTCCTTTCCTTTATTTTTTATTATTATTTCCCCTTCTTCTCTTTCTCCTTCTCCTTCTCCTTTTTACTTCTTTCTATCTTCTTATTTTTTCTACTTCTTGTGCATTTCCTTCTGTGTCAAGACAACATTGCTGGACTGGGAAATGGGTCTACAAGTTCAATAATGGGATCTCTCTCTTTGTCTCTCGCACAAAAAAAAAAAAAAAAAAAAAAAAAAAAAAAAAAAAAAAAAGGCTTCGATGTGGTATATTGTCTTCTCTCACAGTCCACATACACCCACACATTCAGACGTTTTAATGTGATATTTTGTCTTTCTCTCACAGTTCACACACCCACACACATTCAGACGTCTTGACGTGATATTTTGTCTTCCTCTCCACATTATTCACACACACACGCGTGCCATAAACAACGTGTAGACCTCTACCTGTACTGTTCCGTACTATTTCCGCCTAAATTGCCTCGACCAAGTCTCATATCCATTAATCATAAAGGCCGTAATGTTGCGCGGGGTCCTCTCCATGGCGGCCACCAGGTCGGCCATGCCAATTTCCAGCTTGACGAGGCCGGCGCCGTTGTCGTCGTCGTAGCGATCCAGCACGGCCAGACCGGCCTCGTTGCAAATGGCCTTGATCTCGGCGCCAGAGTACCCGTCCGCCAGGCGGGCGACTTGGGCAATGTCCACGTCGGGGGAGAGGCTGAGGCCGCGGAGGTGGACGGTGAAGATGGCCTCCCGGGCGGGTTGATCGGGGGGCCCCACGTAGAGGACCTGGTCGAAGCGGCCGGGCCGCATGAGGGCCGGGTCCATGGCCTCGGGGCGGTTCGTGGCCGCGAGGACGAGAACCCCCGTGAGGCTTTCGAAGCCGTCCATTTCGGTGAGCAGCGTGGTGAGCATGTTGACGGAGCTGGTGCTGCGGGAGGAGGGGCCGGAAGAGGGTCCCGAGTCGCGCTGGCCGCCAATGGAGTCGATCTCGTCGAAGAAGATGATGGAGGGGGACGCGGCGCGGGCGCGTTCAAAGAGCGTGCGGACGGCGCGCTCGGATTCCCCGACGTACATGTTGAGGAGCTCGGCGCCCTTGACGGCGAAGAAGTTGAAGCCGGATTCGGTGGCCATGGCCTGGGCCGAGAGCGTCTTGGAGCATCCGGGTGGCCCGTAGAGGAGGAGGCCCTTGGGGGGGTTACGCAAGACGTGACGACTTGAGGGGTTGGTGTTCTTTAGAAGAGGGGGCAGAGAAGAGGGCATTGTTTGTTAGTTTTATGACACCTTGCTTGTTTAAAAGACGTAGAGAGAGAGAGAGAGAGAGAGAGAGAGAGAGAGAGAGAGAGAGAAAAAGGGGGGGGGGACACCGGTAAACGACAGAGGAATTATTACTTTTGTGTTTTTAATCATCCGGTTCAGAACCTTCTTTAAGGTCTCTTGTCCGCCTACGTCCTGCCAGTGAATCGTCGGCGGCTTGAGATTAATATCGTGCATTGCGGTTGGGCGTGTGATGCGCAGCGCCTGCAACATGTCCTCTTTGGACAGGAAATGCTCCGGCGCCGCGACAGTAGCCGTGTTTGTGGTGGCATCGTCGGGGTTGCTGCCCGCCGACTCGTCATCTAGTCTGTTCCCCAGAATCTTCTTGGCATTGAGCACCAGATTCGCAAGGTCGTCCCCATTGTAGGCATGCGTCCTTTGGGCCACAGTGGCCAGGCACTCGGCCTTTTGGTCAGACTGGATGGGGGGATCGAGAAACTCGAGAATCTCCAGACGCTCCGAGGCGCGCGGGATGGGGAGCGCAATGTTCTCGCGGAAGCGGGAGCGCTTTTGGAGCTTGGCCGGCACGTCGGTCATGTAGTCTTCGCAGGTGGCGAGGACGACGATCTTGGGAAGCGCGGCGGCGGCCCTGGCTTGCGCGGACAGGGCATCCAGTTCGTCGGCGATGGCTTCTATGACGGCCTCGCGGTTGGGTCGGTCTCGGGAGATGAGCTCTTCAAGACCGTCGAGCAGGATCATGCAGGGCTGGGATTCACGGGCTTGCTTGAATATTTCCCGGATGGTGGTGAGCTTGTCCGAGGGCTTGATCCAAAAGGGGCGGCCCCAGCGCGAGTCGGCGATTCGCTGCAGGATGAAGGTCTTGCCGGTGCCGTGGCCGCCGTGGACGACGAAGCCGCAGGATTCACGCTCGTCCTTGACCCAGAATGGACGGGTGAAGGCCTTGAGGAAGCGGTTGATGGCGCTGACCTGGGAGGTGAGGCCCGGCACGCCGGTGACGGCGAGATGGCCTCCTGTAAAAGCCGTGTCGGCGGCGGCGTCGGCGGCAGAAGCAGCAGCAGCATCAGCAGCAGCGTTCTCGGATTCATCCGCGCCGACGATGCGGATGGTCGTCGACGATGGCTTGAACTTGGCGATGCTGTTGGAGCGCGAGTTGACCGAGAGGACTTTGAAGCTCCGACGTAGTTTATTGATATTGACTCCTTCAAAGACCATTCCGGGAAAGATCATTTCGGCACGGTCTAAATGTAGTTGTGCACATTTCAGTTTGTCGTCTTTTGCCTTTTGAGACAAAGAAAAAAATAAAAATAAAAAATAAAAAATAAAACCTCCAACGTAGCGAGGTCAACTCACCCATTGACAACCCCAGGGAAAACTCCCAACAAGCAGAATATTTCGTCTCCTCCTTGCTCGCCGCCGACTCCTCGCTCACATCCCGCACCACCACCTCCTCCGCCTCGGGCATCTCCGTGCTCAACCCCCCCAGCAGCGCTATCCTCACCTGGTCCCCAATCTTGAAGCCCGTCGCGTCCTGAAAAGCCCTCGTCATGACGACAATGTTGGGACTGAGATTCTTGTCCGGCATGACCCAGAGCGACGCCTCCCTCGTCGGCAGACCCTCCTGGTCGTCGAGCTTCTCCACGACACATGGCTTCCCGTTCTCGAGGCCGTTGGTCAGCGCAATGAGGGTGTCCTTGCTGACGTAGAGGCGCGCGGCGCCGAGGAGGCTGGCTTTTTCGAGGGCCGGGTTGGCGAGCGGACGGACCTTGGCGTCGATACTCTTCTTGACCATGGTGTGTGTGTGTGTGTGTGTGTGTGTGTGTTTCCCGTCCCTTTTCGCCCGTCACCTCTTTTACCCTTTTCTCCTCGGGGCACGTCCAGTGTTCAACATGGGCGGCGTGAACTGCAAAAAGAAGCCGTTTCTTGTTCTTTTATTCTTTTCTACTCTCGTCTTTTGTTTTGTGTGTATATGCCGTTTGTTGTTGCTGCAGACCCGCGAGATCTGCGAGGGCTGACGATGATGATGCTGGTGGTGGTTGAAATTGAAATTTCACAAACGGGGACTTGCCGTTCTTCACCAGTCCTTTTCGGTACCTGACGGATCCCAGATGGGCTGCGAACCACTTTTGGCGGATGCATCCATGATCCACGATCCATGATCCTAATAATTGACGCTGCTTGTTCACACCTGTTTTCGTCTTCTTTTCTTCTCCTTCTTTTCTTCTTCTTTTTACTTGTCATCCAATCAAGGAGCTGCACCCACCATTGTGAGTACATGTTCGTGGAACAGAATGTGCCTTCTCTCGTGAAACCTCCACCTCGTGCGTCTGGAAAAGAAGTGGGGGGATGGACCATGGTGAAAAATGACGTCCCCTCAGGTACGTCGTGTGTACAGAGTACGTAAACACGCAGTAGCAGATTTTTGAACACGCAGTAGAAGCTAAACCCAAAACGGAAGAAGTACCTTTCCACTTATTTTTTACGTAAAGATACCTCCCGCATTTCTGGGCTTCCTGTGCCGCCAAGTCCGCCACATTACAATTTTCTCACACACATTTTCTGCTTCAATGCAAATTCGTGCTTTTCGCCATCAAAGATCATAACCTTGGCTTTATTAATAGATTCAGAAACGCCCTCGACAACGTATATTGTACCAATATCTCAGATTAAGTGTTCTTACCCGCGATTAGAAGATGCGATAACCGCGATTCAGGATCATCAACGTCTTGAGGGCTTTGTGTGCAATATCGGCAGCAAGCAACGCGATCCTCGCATAACCAGCATAAGATTCGTCGCATACCCTCAGATGGCTCAGAATTACGGCATTCTTCCTAGACCGACTCAGATACCTTAGTTGTCACGTAATTATAGTGCTGGGCCAAGTCCCTTATCCTCTGAGTTCGGTCAGGATACAAGCTACGTTTTCTTCGCTGTGTGTAATTATACCGTGGCGGACTTGGCGGCGCAGGAAGCCCAGAAATGCGGGAGGTATCTTTACGCAAAAAATAAGTGGAAAGGTACTTCTTCCGTTTTGGGTTTAGCTTCTACTGCGTGTTCAAAAATCTGCTACTGCGTGTTTACGTACTCGTTGCGGAGCGGCTACCACCTCGCGGGAGAGGGAAAAGGGGAGAGGGAAAAGGGGAGAGGGGAGGGGGGAGAGGGGAAGGGGGGGGGGCGAAGAGGAGTGACTCTGAACGTGGCATACCTGCACTGCAGCAAGAGGAGAACACCGAGGGCTAACCTTGACCGCTGAACGAGGGGCCATGTACAAGATTTGCCATGATTTGCCATGAGACAAATATGATGAGCAGAGAGCACAAATCACTTGTTGGGGGGGGGGGGGGGCTTGACGGCCTTCAACTAAGCAAAAAGAAGGTTGCCTCGGAGGTGGAGTTTGACGAGAACAAAACGACCCACGGGTGAAAGCGTTGATGTACATACTACATACATATGTATGAACATACATAGTCATACAGTAGCACAGTGTAACCCTTGAAGGATTGCTCGCATCAATTTTGCAGAGGGGGAATGGAGCCAATTCACCATTAGTTTGGAAAATTACAATGATGTCCTTAGAGGTCGAAGAGCAACGTATGCTGCTTGGGTTTGAAAGAGACAACAGATGCATATAGGAAGTTTTATTTGCATTATTATTATTCATGTCAGTATTCCTTTTATTACAGTGTAAGTTGATATAGGGCGCCACGTTGTACCTTTGATTGCAATCTTTTCACTGGTTCATAAAGATGTCGATGCAGAAAAATATGGCCTTCTCCGCACCGGCGCTATATGATATAGGACCCTTTAGTGATAGCTGCCCTTCAGGTCACGAGCTCTCTCAAGCTCAGTCCAAAGTTGCCAGGGGTCCGCGCCTGTGCCTGTACCGTCCGTTGGTATAATCCTTGACGAGTTGTGCTTGTTGTATTGTGCAATATACGTGTGTACACATACAGTATGTACATCTCACACATGACTTTCATTCTTTCATCTTCCTTCTCTTTGCTCCCCCACCTGAATCGGATCGGACTCAGATTTCAGCCTATCTTGCCGGAGTCCTCCTCATTGCTCAACCAAGAGGCCAGAACATGAAACCAACTTGACACTTTGATTTAGATTATCCTGCATACGAAACCCCCTCTTTTTCTCAGGACCCCATCACTCCGAGACAACTCAACCGCCAGAATCCCTGCCAGACTGCCTGCCACCCCGCCTTGCCGCCTTGCCGCGCTGTCAATATTGATCATGTATGCGTTATTAACACAAACGCACACACACGCACAAAAAAAAAAGAAAAAGGAAAGAGGAAAAAGAAAGAAAAGGGGAACAAAGAGGAAATAAGATCAGAGGGGAGGAAAAAGAAAGAGAGAAGGAAGAAAAGTTACAACTCAGTTCCGGCCAAGACTTGAGGGGGGAAGCATTCAGGGGGGAGAGAGGGGGTTCAAAATATTTGTACCTACCAATGCAGAAAAAAAAGAAATTGATGTTGGATTGCTCTGATTTGTACATACATGCGCATCCCCAGCTACATGGTGTGGAGCTCGACGACGACAGAAAAGAATTTTTTTTTGTTGAAAAACAAAAGGAAAAAAAAAAGGGGGAGAGAAGAGAGGGAAAGATAAAAGAGGGCGAAACGAAAAGTCGCATCCAAAGAACGGTCCCAACGCCCGCTGGGATACACTTGGATACGACACAAAGAAATTCTTTTTTTTTTAAAAAAAAAAAAATGGCCAACGTGAGAATCATACCCTTCGACCCAGCACGACATCAACACTTGTTCCCCTCGATTGTGACCCTCCATGCCGATGCGATTGAACGCGATGACATACCGCTCCGCTTCCACCCGCCCTTTGATGAGGCGAAGCGCGCGAAAATGACTGCGTTTTGGAAGCAGCATACGCGAGAAACTGCTGAGGGCCGAAGACTCACGCTTATTGCTCTCGCGGGTGAATCGGACGAGGATTCTGGCAATGGCGGAAGCAAGGACGACGGCAACTGCAATGGCAACAGCAATGGCAACCTCAATGGCAATGGCAGCACGCCCATCCAAAGAAACCAAGTGCTGGGCATTGTAGAGCTGGCCCTGTCCGACAGCGAAGCCGGTACCTTCAGAGGCGAGCTTGAGATGCTCATTGTGTCCCCTTCGTACAGACGACATGGTCTGGCAAAGAGGTTGCTGCAGGAGGTAGAGCGCCTGGCCTTGGAGCAGAATAAGACGCTTATTGTGAGTTGCTGTTTACTTTTTTTTTCATCATTTTCCTTCTGGTTGGTTTCCTTTTTCTTTCTCGTTCCCCTTTTCTGAGGGAGAGACAGAGATGACTCTTGCCACGATTTTGCAGTGCCACATGTCGCCGCATGGACGATGTATTCAGTTCATATACGTCCACACACACACAAACACATGTATATATATATATAGGTATATATATGTGTGTGTGTGTATACGGTTTAAAATCAAAGCAAGACGTAATAAAACACGACTAACCCACAAAAAAACCCCCAAAAAAAACCCCCCCCCAAAAAAACAGACCTTTTCCACCACGAGGGACAGCGTCGCAGAAAAGTACCTTTACGCGCAGATGGGCTTTGTGGAAGTATGTTTTTGTTTTCTGCCCCTTTCCCCCACCCCTTACATTACTAAAAAAATCTTGAATGCAGTTTGGACGGCTTCCGAATTATGCCATTACGCCTCTGACGGGCAAGTATGTGGATGGGGTGTATTTCTACAAGGACTTGAGCCGGCGGGCACGGAAGCCAGACAGGTAGAGTGTACTCTTGGCTCAAGATCCGGAGCTCTAGACGCGCTGGGTGCATACATGTGTTGTGCGATATCTTCCAAGGTTGTCGTTGACTTGCGATTTTGTACCTGGACCTGCTGGAGTCTGGAGTAGGTCTGGACCCTGGAAGTGCTTGGAAAGTACCTCATAGTGGAGGTACATGGGCCGTGCTTGGGACTAGGTATTCGGTACCTCGGTAGGAGGTAGTAGCAAAGGCCCCAGAGCCTACATGTACCCTTACTTACTCTGTAGATCAACGGTTGGAGGCAGGTACTCGGCACTTGCGCATCAAGACCAGCCACGTACAGCCAATGCCTTTGCCAGCCGCGTGCGCACGTGACTTGGCCCGCGTCGGTAATAGCTCGAGTCTTGCGTCTTGTGTCTGCTTTTCGTTATCGCAAGGATGCAGGCGGCAGCAGCAGCTCTACGACAAGATACTTCGCTATCCTGGGGGAACCATTGCGAAACCAAATGGTTCCTCCTGATCCGTCACCATGTCACCATGCTCTTCGTACTTGCGCTGATTGGGTTTGGGTGTCCCCAGTGCCCCCCCCCCCCCCCCCTGGTCAAGCTGATGTGTATGACCACATGCACATACATACGCAAAATCCATCAAGGGGTGCATTGCGCAGCCCGGGTGTATGTGTCACGGAGGAGAATCCTGCCGTCCAGAGTCCAGACATGATGATACGGCAAACCAGATGCAATTTCCAGCGGGGGCGGGGGGGGGGGGGGGGCATTGCATTTCTTCATCCCCCGCCACCAGAGTCCGGAATGACGCCACTTCCACTTCTCCTCCCTGCATCGTCGGCTTGAGTCTTGAGTCCCTTAGTCTTGACGGGATCGAATGCGCGTTTGCATGATCAAGTCAGCGAGTCCGAACCAAGACCTCTGTATACGGGTAGGACAAACAACCCTTTGTTTGTTTGTTTTTTGTTTTTGTTTATTTCTCGGTTTCTGATTCTTTCTCTTCTTCTCCCTTTCCCCCCCCTCTTTTTGTTTCTAGAAGAAAAAGAAAAAGAAAAAAGAAATTCCCTTCCCAATATACAACAAAGTGGAAGAAGAAAAAAAAAACGCACTAACAACAATTCACAGTCTCCCCCCTGAAAACCATGGCCCCGATCCTCATCCTAGATGGCGGCCTCGGCACATCCCTCGAACAGAAATATCATATCAAATTCGGTCCCTCGAGGCCCCTCTGGTCGACCGATCTCGTCGTGTCCGCCCCGCACACTCTCCTCCAGTGCCAGTCCGACTTTGGCCGGCTCCCCGTCGACATTCTCCTCACGGCGACGTACCAGGTCTCGGTGCGGGCTTTCAACAACACGTGTCACTCGCACACGTCGTTCCCGCGAGGCATCAGCGCGGCCGAGATTCCTCGGTTTCTGGAACGGGCAGTGTGTATCGCCGAGAGTGCGACCCAGCAGCAGCAACACCAGCCGCAGCCGCAACAACAACAAGAACAACCCCGTCATCAGGAACAAGTAGAAGAAGAAGAACAAGGCCAACATCGTCAACATGAGGGCGCTCGAGCCTCCGTCGCGCTCAGCCTCGGGCCCTACGGCGCAACCATGATCCCCAGCCAGGAATACAGCGGTCAGTATGACAGCCAGCATGACTCACAGGCGTCCCTGTACGAATGGCATCGGGAGAGACTGGCCCTCTTCGGCAAGGTAGACGGCCTGTCGTCGCGGGTGTCCCACCTGGCCATGGAGACGATTCCGCGCGTCGACGAGATTGCCGCCATGCGGAGAGCCCTGGACGCCGTGCCCGAGCTGGCGGGCGTGCCGTTCTGGATGTCCTGTCTCTTCCCGGGCGAGGGGCAGCTTCTCCCCACGGGCGAAACCATCCAGGAGGCCCTGCGGACAATGTTTGACGACAGCGTGGCGAGGTGCTTGCCCTGGGGCGTGGGCATCAACTGCACCAAGGTGTGGAAAGTGCCCGCGCTGCTGGAAAGATACGAGGAGGTCGTGGCGGACATGGTGCGCGAGGGCATCGTCGCCGAGTGGCCGGCCCTGGTCCTGTATCCGGATGGGACCAACGGGGAGGTGTACAACACGACGACCCAGGAGTGGGAGCTGCCGCAGCAGGACACCACGACGCACGACAAGAAGCTGCCGTGGGAGCAGCAGCTCGTCGAGGCCGTGAGAGCGACGCAGTCGCGTGGCAAGTGGAAGCAGATTGTCGTTGGGGGCTGCTGCATGGCCAGCTCGGAGGATATCGCACGCCTGCGCAACCTCCTACTGTCAAGGCCTGCGCGTCTCCAACCCGTTTCATGATCAAGGAGGCCGTGGGAAGAAGGGACGGTGCTGTCCATGGTTCCACGGTGCCGGGGAGGGTAGCTACAACCCGTGAAATACATCCATCCATCATCCCTTTACAGAAGAAATCTCCAAGCCGTCGTGTGAAGTGCTCTCCATTCTGCAATGCATCCCCCATGACTAGATGGACGTTTCCTCTTCCTCTTTCTAAACAGAGACCCATCCCAGAAACACCCCTCCAGTTGCATCGGTCGGGCTGGCCAGCCGCCACCCGTTGCGGAACATTCATGACATTATTCCCAGGATGGTCTCGGTCCAAAAAAAAA
>SRPU01001231.1:0-10475 GCA_018360185.1 Claviceps lovelessii
GTAACTAAATAAAAGCATAAGGAGCAGAGGTTCTAGATACAGCTAAGCATAAATTGCTAAAGCTGGCTAGCGTACAATAATAAATAAATAACCTTTAAATAAGTTTTTTTTACTTTTATATACTTAAAGTATATATTACTAATACTTATATAAATTAAAATTAATAATAATATAAGCTTCAAAAAGGTATTAACCTTTTGTATAATAATATTATTATTTAATATTTTTAGCTTATATTAAGTAAGCTTAATAAGGCTAGTTTTTTAGCTAGCTTAATTATACTATAAATTAGTAATAGTAATATATTAAGTTAAAAGTAGTGCTTATTCTTAAGGTAATAATTTTATTTATAAATAGTATCTTTATTAATATTATAATTAGTTAGAAGTAGTAATATAGTAGTATTATCATAATAGTAAAAATAGGGGTATACTTATAATAAAAGTAATAAAAAAAAAGAACAAAAAAGAGAAAAGGTTAAAAAAAAAGGTAAATATTATATATTTTTTTCCTTATATAATTAATAGTTAGCTAGTAGTTAGTTTATTAATAAATAGCTACTAACTAATATAGCTAATATTATTAAAATAGAAAAGCTAGTAAAAGGTTTTTAATAAAGTAGTAATAACTTAAAGGAAATAATAAGGGTTTAATATAATACTTAATATAAGTTTCTAAAGTAACTTACTATAATATATTAACTATTTTTATAGATATTTTACTACCTTATTATACCTTTACTAATTCTCTTTAATGTTAGTTCTATACTATATTTCTTTTTATAAAGCTAGTTAAGTTTAGCTAATAGTATATCTTTATATATAGTTAAAACTAGTATAAAGCTATAGTAGCCTTACTATAAATAATAAAAATAGCTATATATAGGTTTTCCTCCCTACTCTAGGGTTTTTCCTATATAGTTTTAGTAGCTAAGGTACTAGCTATTAGGTTTAGCCTAACTAGAGTAACTAAATAAATAAATAAGTAAATATAGAGAGGGCTCTAGCATTTAGGACAAAATGGGTGCATACACCGTGGGCGTAACAGTATTAAAGAATAAGCTATTTTTATTTAATATAGTTTAACTTTACTATAGTAATTTAAATAAATGTTTATTAGCAAAAAATATATATTATAATTAAAATAGTATTTAAAAGCTAAGGTATTTTATAGTAAATATATTTTATATTTAAAAGCTAGTATATAAAGTATATATTATGTAGTTATTTATTTTAATAGCTATTTCTTACTTACTATATATTATACTCTAAATATTTTAAGCTAATATTAGGTTATTACCTAGTATTAGTTCTTAATAGTTTAGTAATACTTAATATATATCATTCTTTAATATATCTCTTTTTTTATTAAACTATTTACTATAATATACTATTTCTATATACTATTTATTATACTTAATAGTATTATAATAACTAATTTTATAATATACCTAAGGGGTATTTAAAGCACTACCTTTTTATAATAATACCCTTTTATAAATACACACTATTAAATAGAAAAATGCTAATATTAACCCGATTTTCGCGAGCTAAGCTGCTGCCGCCCTAACAGCCTGTCAAACACGCTGCTGGAAACCCCTCCTGGTCCGCTCTAGTAATAATATTCGAGATTGCGAGACATCTCCACACAATAGCCTCACTCTAAAGATGCAAAGCGGGAAGCTGCGCTCCTCCTTAGCTTGCCTGCCTTCGCGCACGATGTTTACGCTTCATCAGCCAAAGCTCTGCTTTACCTGATTACAAGTATCTGGTCATGCGCCCGTTGTGATGTCATCGTCCTCTGAGCTATCCCACCAGACGCATGCAAGTTGAAGCATCAGTCGTTCCCAAGGAGGCTATCGTGACCTGCAGCTGCAACCAAACTTGTTAGGAAGGATGAATGCTTGCTCATTGTGCACATCCTTGTAAGATTTCGATGAGTTCTAATGTCTGGAATCGATATCATTGTGAGCCATTACCACCAGAGACTTCACGAGTGCAATGACTCGACTCTGTTAATCCATAAGTGATTCTTTTTCTTTTGCAGGGAGAAACTTAGAGGAGAGAAGACCCAGGTTGGGTTGGCGTCGAAAAAGAAAGCACCGAGGGTCTCGCGGTGTTGCCGCAGCAACCGTATTAGACGCTAAGCTCTCTATCCATAAAACACATAACAACGGCCAGTCATCAACATCCTTACTACCATCATAGCTGTTATATCGTGGTGTGAACGTCCTCATTTTTTTTTCGCCGCGTCATTTTGAATAGCCTCGTTAGCACTCGTGCACCTTTTACTTTCGCATACTCAATTATGGACTCACCGCCAAAGCGCATGACGAGAGCGCGGGCTGCGGCTCGAGCCAACGCGGATACCGCGAAACCCACCAGAATCGTGACAGCTGCTGCCAAAGCACGACCCCTTTCCACTGCCGCGGTGAGTACAAAGAGTGCCTCGGCGAAGAGAAAAGTCAGAGATGACATTGATGAAATGGCCGGCACCACTACCAGAAGAGCTGTTCGGGCTCGGCCGGATAATCGCGACGAGACAGCGGGGTGCAGTACAACTTCAGTAGAATCGGTATCAAGAGAATGTCGATCCAGAGCTACTAGAAGAAATACAGTGGTGGTCCCTGACGATGACCATGTATTGACTGTGACTCGGACTCGTGGTCGTGCCAGAAAACCTACCAGCCAGGAACGAACGAACCCAATGTTTGCCGCCTCGAAGATGAACAAAAAACCCATTCAGACTCGCACTGCTGGCGGTATCGTTTCAAGGACTAGCCGGGACGATTCCAAATTGGTCACGCGAAAGATCGTCAACCTTCAACCGCCAGAGAAGGAGAACTTAAGCCGTAATTCGAAGGCTGAGGAAACATCATCTAATATTGCAATGCGGGGGCCTCGTGGACGGCCGAATGGGCGGGCAATTGTGCCCGTTCAATCATCCCAAAAAAGTCGACAGAAGCCACTAAGCCCTAAAAAGGTCACACAAATGCCTATTTCTCGGGACAAGGAGATCTCAGATGATGAGCTTTCGGGGCTGGATGGCATGAGCATGACAGTCAAGAGCCCTAAGAGAATTCCAACAAGTGAATTATTAATGGACAAGGAAGTCGAAGACACATCTATCGATCATGAAGATGACAAACACAGAGACGCAGCTAAGCTTAAAGCAAGTCCAGGTCCAGCTGCTTTTGGATCCCCGCCTAGACGGACACTTCTATCACCACCTAGAGAAACACTCAAGTCTCCCCCAAAGAGAGCTGGCGGTCTGCACCTGCCAGGATTGGATTTGCAGACCAGAATCAATTCGACTGCTAAACAGGATACCCAAACTTTTCCAGGTCACTCCAACTTTCTCCTTCAATCTCCTGCCAAAAGGCCCCCTTCTCCAATCAAATGCCTCAACTTCCCAACTAGGTCTTTCGGAAGCACGATACACCAGGAGTCTTCGAACAAAAGCTGTTTCATGCTTCAATCTCCCGCTAAACGAGCCATGTCTGCAGCCTTGCCCCGAATGCAGCCTCCCGTAAGAGCCGGTACTCTCTTGCCGGAGTCGCAAAAGACGCACCCAATGATGACAATAGATCTGCCCGTCCCTCCATCGGAGGGGCCATCAGACCTTCTTCTGGCCGAAGATTCTGACACCTCGATACAGAATTCAATGCCTGACAACCTTTTTGATGCGCGGATCGAAAGCTCTTGCGTCTCTGGGTCGATGCTGGCTATGCTTTCGAGCCATACGGACTCACATTTCGTTGAACCATTCGCAGATGAGTTAGGTGAAGATACCAAACCGGTTTGGTCAGGGGACACGACTTCGTCCGAGACCGAAGATTGTGGAGCGTCGGAGGTTATTTTGGGAGACGGCAGATCAATATGCCAAGAGCAACCCCGCCTGCAACTAGCAGGTATGGCTCAGGAGGCTACGAATGACGAATACAAGAACTTGCAAGACATGATCGCCGAGATGGAACAGCCTGGAGAAGATTTCGCCCTCACCGACAAGTCCGAAGTAGCCACCGATAAGTGGCAATGTGGGTCGAACTTGAGAATACATGGTGACATTGTGGACTCATATTGCAATTTGAAGTCCGATATCGTATCCGACCACGATGCGCACAGAGGGGACACAAAATCGGTAATGCATGACAAGGAAGCTCGGCGAACCTGCTATGTGGATGACTCCATCTATGCTACGCGGAAGCACTCAAGAAAGTCTCCTATGGGTCTCCAATCATCCGCCGAACAACCCGGCTCTTGGTCTGCCATAAGTACTTTTCAATTGGAGACGTCTATCTCCAGTATTGCCAAAGACTTGAACAGCACAGTTCCCAAGGATGATTCTCACAACCCTCGGGAGGCTTTCAGAACCGACACTTCTCCGATTGGAAGCACATTCTTTGAAGACGAAATCATGGTCCACACAGACTTCTCTTCACCTAAAAAACAGAATATGACCGCTCAGCCTGGAGAATGTGAAAATGGAAGCGATGAGGATATTATAACGGAGGATATTGCTATGCTTGATGAAGACGTTGCCCTGGCCCAAGAGGCAAACTTCAGGTCTCCTATGCTTCAGCAGATATCCGAGGAAATCACCGATAATCGTACTTGCGAGGAAACCCTTTCGGAAGCCAGCCAAGAATATGGTGATGAGAATGAACTGCCAGTGGAGCCTACTCCTGCCAGTAACAGGACGCCGCATGTAACTATTCCTTCTCGCCCCGTACCGCAAACAGCTCTTTTGACGACGACAAAAGTTCCCTTGAAGCCGGCGGATGACTCAGAGTCAAGCCCGCTGAAGAAGAAAAGCTTCAGTGCTGGTCGTACTTCCCATAGGAATGCGGGTATCCTGCCCAGAAGCGTCACAGTTATTTCGTGTTCGCCAACCAAAGACAAGAGGGGAGCCTCCACACGTTCCGGAGACATGTTTTCTACACCGATCAAAGCTGACCAGCAGTCGAGCGTTGATATGCCTGGAACTCAACCTCGGCGAGTTGCTGACTCCGCGCTCCTGCGTGGCTGCATCGTCTTGGTAGATGTGCACACAACTGAAGGTGCGGATGCCAGTGGTATTTTCGTCGAGCTTCTGACTCACATGGGTGCAAAATGCATAAAAACATGGCATTGGAATCCTAGCGGTTCAGGCAATGGAGACAGCTCGTCAAGCAAAGTTGGCATCACGCATGTAGTTTTTAAGGATGGGGGCAAACGTACAATGGAAAAAGTACGTGAGGCCCGTGGACTTGTCCATTGCGTTGGCGTAAGCTGGGTTCTCGAGTAGGTCGTATTGCATCTCCCATTTGAATTCGCTTTAGAAATGGTGACTAACGTTGGGAAAAGCTGCGAACGCGAAAATGAGTGGCTCGACGAAGCTCCGTACTATCTGGATATATCCGTCATTCCACGGGGAGGCGCTAGACGCCGGAAGAGTATGGAACCTAAAGCCCTCACTAACCTAAACGGAACAATCGTATCGAGTGACAACAAGACAGTCGAACCGCTAAGTACGCCAAAGAATCGAAGAGAGAGCACATTATGGATGCACACGCCGCCCGAACAAGGCGCCGAGGACGATGATGAGGATTTGGAGTGGTCTTCTGCTTTGCTGACTCCGGTGCCGAAGACCCCCGCTCCAGAAGCAGTGGCGAAATATGCCTCCGAACTTCCCATAACACCATCGTCCGAAGAGGATCCCGATTTGCAATCATCTGCCAAACAAAGCCTACTAACGAGGACTTGTCCTCCGAGGGAAGGGATGTACCATGACCTGGAACATGGAATTTTAAGTCGGGATAAAGGCGAGCATGTTATCGTGAGGTTGATGGCGGCTAGACGGAAGAGTCTTCAATTTGCTCCAAAAATTGGCAGTCCACTCGCAAGAACATGGAACTGAAGCTATTCATGTGAATTCGCGGCTGTTCAGAAGTGTACCCAGCGGGCTTGATATCTAGTATCTGCTCGTAGATTATGAGATACCGAGATTAAATGTCACGCGGTAATATATTTTGTTTCTGTTTTTTTTTTTGAACCGGAGCTTGGCGCTGAAGGTTCGTAATTCATCACTACTCGTAGACCTACTTAGTGTTCCACTAAGTAGACTATAAAAATCAGGGATAACCACATTATTCTAGGATACCTAACTGCCCTACTACCTAGCTTTTTCTTAGCATTTTAAAATTAAATTTACTATTATAACCTATAATAATATATCCTTTTTTATGACTATAATATTACTATACTAGTATAAATTGCCTCTTAATATACTTATTATTACTAAAAAAAATTTAATTATAAAATATTTTATTATTTTTATTTAATAATTTAAGAAAGTATTAATTAAAAATATTATAAACCCTTTTAAGGTTATTAATTTAATTAAATAATAATAAATTTATTTTATTTTTTTATTAAATCTTTATATAAGCTATAGTAAAATATTATAATAGATTTAAATTAGCTATTTAATAAATAATTAATAAAATATTAAAAATAAGCTATAATTTCTTAAAAATGCTATAAGCTAGGTTTTAAAAAAAGTATTTATTAAATATTATAAATAATAAAAATAAAGCTTTTATAGCTGTTAAGCTAGTCGCTTAGGAATTAGGGGCAATTAGGTAGGACAAATGTGGTAGGAATCTGTATGCATTTAATAGTAGGACTAGTTATGTATTTAAGCTAAGACTTATTCTTCTTCTTTCTTTACTAGCTAGGATTTCCTCTTAAATCCCCTAGAAATTAGTATTAGCTCTCTATAATGCATTTCTAATATAGATATATCTAAAGTATTTTAATATAAATTATATGCCTATAGGAATTATAACTAAATCTATATAAAGAGGAAATCTATATTTAGTTTAAAATAATTATATATACTTAGGTATAATAATTATTCCCTCTCTAATATAGCATTAACCTAATATTACTATAATTAGCTTATAATTTCTTTTCTTTTTTTAATTATTATTATTACTATTTTAGGACTAGGAATATTTACTAATTTATTATATATTTATAGGTTTAATAATACTATTTAATAAAGTAAAAGGGTTTAAGTTTTTATATTTTTTCCCTTTTTTTATATACCCTAATTCTTTTATTAATTCTACCCTAATTTCTTAAGATTTCTTATATTTATACTTAATTTATTTTATAATATCTAAATTATTTAAAAAACCCTTTATAATACTATTATTTAATATTAAGCCCTTAAAGAATAAAACTTAAAAGGTTTTAAACCTAAAATTATTAGGTAATTTAATAGGTTATTATAGTATTATAATAGAAATTAAAAAAATTAATTAATTAAATAAAACTAAGCTATTAAAAATTTAGTTTCTTTAAGGGCTTAAAGAATTAAGTATATTTTAATTTAGCCCTAATTTATAGTATATTTTTATATTAATAGTTTTAATTAGTTTATTATTTAATTATATTTAATTCTATATTTAATATTAGTTTTATTAGCTAACCTATATTAGAATATTAGGCTAAATTATAATATAATTCTATATTCTAGGCTAGTATTAATTTTAGTTTAAATTAAAGGCTTTTTTCTTTATTTATTTATTTTACTTTAAAAGATAAAATATTTACTATTAAATTAAATAATAAATTAAGTTCCCTACTTTTTTATACTTAATATTACACTTTAAAGTATAATGTTAAGCTAGTCGCTTAGGAATTAGGGGCAATTAGGTAGGGCGAATATAGTAGGAATCTACACGTATTTAATAGTAGGACTAGTTATATATTTAAGCTAAGACTTATCCTTCTTTTCTTTCCCTTAAAGGTAATTCCCTATTAAATCCCTAGAGAATATCCCCTTATTCTATAGTATTCTCATTTTATAATACACTACTAATGCATAGATATCTAGCTTATTCTAATAACTAATTATCTCTAATTAGGTATAGAATTATTATTATAAGGTAGACTAATAAATATAATAATTAGGTCTAATTCCCTTTATTACTAAATTAGGTATAATAATTATTCCCCCCTTATAATAATATTAACCTAATATTATTTTATAATTAGCCTCTATTTTTATTTATTTTTATTTCTATTTTAGGACTAGTAATATATACTAATTTAGTGCATAATTATAAACCTAATAGGCATTATTTAGTAGGGTAAAAGATTTCTATTTTTTAGCGTTTTCCTTTTCCTTTATACCCCTTATTCCCTTATTAATTATCTTTTAATTTCTAATATATTTTATAGAATCTTTTCTATTTATGCCTAATTTATTTAATAATATTAGAATTATCTAAGAGATCTCTTATAATACTAGCGTCTAGTATTAAACCCTTAAAGGATAGGACTTAAAAGGTTTTAAACCTAAAATTATTAGGTAATTTAGTGGGTTATTATAAAATTATAATAGAAATTAAAAAAATTAATTAATTAAATAGAACTAAATTATTAAAAATTTAATTTCCTTAAGGACTCTATAAATCAGGTATATTTTAATTTTGCCCCTATTTAGAGTATATTCTTATATTTATTATTTTAATTAGTTTATTATTTAATTATATTTAATTCTATATTTAATACTAGTTTTATTAGCTAATTTACATTAGAATATTAGGCTAAAATATAATATAATTCTATATTCTAGGCTAGCACTAATTCTAGTTTAAATTAAAGACTTTTTTCTTTATTTATATATTCTACCCTAAGGGATAGAATATTTACTATTAAATTAAATAATAAGTTAAGTTTCCTGCTTTTTTATACTTACTATTATACTCTAAAGTATAAAGAGAAGAAATAAAAAAAGCTAGAGAAATTAGCTAAAAAAGCTATTAAAAAGATTTACCTTAATAATTCTATATCTAAATCCTTAGAGATTTAGGTTATTTTTATAACCCTAAAAAAAGAAAAGAAGTTATATTTAACTATAACTCCTATACCTATTTATATAGAATTAAGTAAATTTATATAAAATTAGGCTAAAACTATACTAAAAAATACTACTATTACTATTTAAGCTAAAGAATGTATTTAGTATTTAAAAATAATACTAATTAGTTTAGAAATTATAGTAAAGGAGGGGTAATTTACCTCTTTTTTTTCTACTTATAAAGATATTCCTAATAGTATAAAATATTATTATTACACTTTAGGTATAGCTTTTTACTATAATATAAGTATTAGCATTAAATTTTATTAATAATTTCCTAATAATTTACTTAAATACCCTAATTACTATTAGTATATTATAATAATTTTATTAAAGCATATAAATTTATAGATAATTTAATTTATTCTACTAGTAATAAATTTATATTATTAGAATAAAAGATATAAAAGCATTTTTATAATCTTTTCTCCTTATTTATATAGTTTATTCTAGACTATTGCTATAATAATAGTTTCTGCTTTAACTACAAATAATTAGAGGTAAGGAATTAGAAAAATATTTTTTTTTTATAATTCAAATTTAAGGTAGAATTATAGTTAAATATTAATAAATATAATAATAAAGTGACTGCTACTTAATTAGTTTATAAAAATTTATTTATAATACCTAAAAAAATTATAAGTTTTCCTTTCCCTTTTAATTCTTAATTAATTTAGGTAGAATAGTTAAGCAAAGATTAAGCTAAATTTTAGCGTAATTAAATGCTATATTTAGCTAGCACTAATTGTTATTTATAAACGTATAGAATAATAGTCTTAATTTTTATTAAATTAATAGCTACTTTTAATAAGAATATAGAAAATATTAATTTTAATGTAACTTTTAAAGGAATCTTTGCTAAAACTTTGGTAGATTAAGGAATTAAGAATTTTTTATAATTAAAGTAAAATAAATAGGCAATTATTTAATAGGTTTTTTTTTTTATATATAAAAAAATAGAAATAAATTTAGTAGGAATAATAATAAATAAATATTAGTTAGTATAAATAGTTATTAATTTTTATAAGATTTATCTAAAGTTATTTTAAGGGATGTTTTTTACAGTCTACTGCGTTTTTAAGGACCCTTATATATCCTACTCTTCTTAAATTTAGTTAATATTATATAATATTTATTTAGTAAACTACTAGCATTCTATAATACTATAGCTTCTAACTACTAATTATATTTAGAGAGCTATTCCTTTTATTTAACTAAGTAATATAATTCCTTTTAAAGAAAATAATATAATTTAATTTAGTTAACCTCCTATTTTTTAGAATTATTATCTAAATTAAAAATAGGTAAATTCTATTCTTTTTCTTTATTTCTAAAGGTTTATTTCTTAAGTAAACTAATATAGAATATATTATATATCTAAAACAATTAATTTAGTAATACTAATTTATATACCTACTTTTTAATTTTATTTAGAATTTAAAATAGGCTAATAAATTTTAGAAATAATTTCTATTTTTCTTCTTTAAATTATAAGTTCTTTATACTTAAGAGTATAAATTCTTCTTTTTTAAAAATTATCTCCTAATGTTTTTAATTATAGT
>SRPU01001232.1:0-10468 GCA_018360185.1 Claviceps lovelessii
TTTTTTTTTTTTTTTTTTTTTTTTTTTTTTCGTCTCTTGTCGTTCCGTTACTCCGGCAACTGGTCTGTTCTGATAGCTGCCCTTTCTTTTGTGCACATTCGTAGTCCGTACACGTACACTTCCCTGTCAGTCGGATCCTCCTCCATCCATCATACGCAGAAACCGGAACACGAAAGCGCAGTCGAACCGGAATGGTGAGACATGACTTTTCTGTCCAGAGCAGTACATGCAAGCCGCTGACGGAGCAAAGCAGACGCTGGGAGGGATTTCCGTGGCAAGATAGCCGTCACGAAGAAGCAGGCAAGTAAAGAAGAAGGCACGAAAAAAAAGCAGGAAAGAAAAGAGGAAAGAAGAAAGAAGCAAAAAAAAAAAAAAAAAGTAACGAGTTGGAACACAAATGATCGACTACTGGTAAGGGTAAAAAAAAAAGAGATAATAAAATAAATCAAGTCCTTCATTCATTTTTTTTTTTTTCAAAAGTGTACACGCTTTATTAGTCCCAACTCTCGTTCTAGTCAAACTCAAAACCCTGAACAGGCCTTTCCCACCCTCACAACTCGCAACCCGTAGTACACCGCGCTCCTATGTCGCTGGTAAAAGATGAAGGGGTTTTTTTTTTCTTTTTCTTTTTATTAATTGATCAACAATCATCCATGTAGACTGTAAGCGCTCTGCAATCGGCGCCCGGCGCCCGGCGATAGTCCTAGCATTCACACACGCAGACACCATGTTAGCTCCATCAGCCAAGTCCACAGTGACACATTCCCTCCAAAAGTCCCTCCTCGATCAGTCTAGTCTAGTAAGACCGCCACGGCCGTCACACTGCATGCCTCCTCTGGGTCCTCTCGTTTGGCAGCGGGTCTGGCATCCCCATTAGAAATTAGGACCAATCCGAGGCTGAATACGAGGCACGGATTTCATATACAGTCTGCGCCGTAAATAAAATAACTCGAGTGTGTTTCATACGCTGTGGACAACATGTGCGTGGCAGAGGTGTATCCTCCCGGCAGCTGGACGATATGTATCATCAAGATGCCCCCGCGACCTCGATCTCAGGAGATCGTTCGTAGGGCAGGTTTTTCCACCTGTACGGCCTATTTTAAAGACGAAGAAACACACTCACGAATGGAGAAACAAAAACATCTACATTTAAATAATAAGAAACGAAAACATGCAGAAGGAGGAGTATATATGTAGAAGTAAAAGTAGAAATAGGTAGAAATAAACGCGCGCGCATATATAGAGGAAGACCTACACGCAGGAATTGAGTAGGTAATATATATATATATATATATATATATATATATATGTACTAGATCCTTATGGCTGTCTAGATTCATCACCATCATAGAGGCAAGCAAAGCGTGGGACTCCTTTAGGCAAGATAAAGCCGCTCCTACTCATACATTCACCAGAGCCATATGCCAGCTGAATTTATCATTATTCTGGAGCCAGAAAAGCGTCAAATAACATAAAAAACCCTTAAAGGCGATTTACTTTGAAGAAGAGAATAAACCCTGCAACAATTCTGTAGCTTGCGCAGCTATCCTAAAGAAAACCTTGACCGCTGCGCAAGCTAAGCCTTAAGCTTTTTTTTAATTCATGAATATAGTTGTATATAAAGACTTTGGTTAAAAGTGATTCCGGCTCAGGTAATCCTTTCGAACTTGCCTTTGTCTTAGCTTCCTCTTCACGAGCTGTTTTTTTTTTTCCCTTTTTGTTGCCTTCTTTACTTACTGTCTCTCTCTTTTCATTCTTTTCATTAGCTTCTTCCTAAGCTGTTTCGCCCCCTTCTTCTTATCAACCTCATTCGCAAGCTCTTTTCCCCTTTTCATTACCTTCTTTGCTCGCCGTTTCTTCCTCTTTTCATCGTCTTCTTTATGAGCTGTTGTTTTTCTCTCCCTGTTTCATCACCTCTTCGTAAGCTTGTACCCCCTCTTTTTGTTACCTTATTTGCTAGATGTCCTTTTCTTCTTTTTACTAGCTTCTTCTTTGCAAGCTGTTTTTATTCTCTACTTCTTTTTGTCACCTTCTTTACTATCTGGTTTGTATCTCTTTACCAGCTTCTTCGTTGCAAGCTGTTTCCCCCCCCCCCCCCCCCCCCCCCCAAAGCAGCCCGACCAAGCGGCTTCACGGTTCTTTCTTCTTCACTTTCCTGCGCGACGGACCCCTTTTGCTGATTATAAAACACCCGCTCGGTGCGATAGGTGGTGAGGTCCTTTATGGCCGAGTCGGGTCTTGAGCCGAGGTGCGTTGCTGTTGGTCTACCACGGGGACGATGTGCTCAGACGGGCAAGAAACCTCGCACATTGTCGTAAAGGGGACGTTAGTGACGATGGAGATAAGAATGAATGAAAACCGGAAAAGTGATTGTCATGAACTGATTTCATGATTGATGAAAAAAAAAAAAAAAAAAAAAAAAAAAAAAAACAGACTGCTCGGTTCAGAAAATGTATGCTGCTCTTTTCTCTCTCTCTACAACCCCACTCAAACCCCCGCAGGCACCAAGACGGAACAAAAAGACCTGTAGAGTAATCCTCCCGTCCGGTGTAGTTTAGGATTCTTGCCGCGGAAGCTGGACGAGTCAGCTTTGAGCTTGATATACATAAGAACCACACGGTATGTTTCACGTGTCCCTTCTTTGTTCCAGAGCAAAAGACAAAAGAAGATGAGCCGAAGAAGACGTATACCGCGAACCCTGTTGACATTTGCAGAATCGTCTCCATATGATCCACGGCGGCACGCTGGCCAGTCTCGTCGACCTAGGAGGCTCTCTGGCGGTGGCCTCAACGGGCCGGTTCGCGACGGGGGTGTCGACGGACTTGAATGGTATTCGAGTCGGCTTGTTTTGTGCTGAATGCTGCGCTGCCTTGTCGGACTTGCTTGTCCTGTCTGGTTGGTCATGGGACTGACGTGTTTGCTGGCAGTGACGTATCTCGCCCCGGGCGGGAAAGCAGGCGATGTGCTTAGGGGGGTGGCTACCTGCGATAAGAGTATGTGTGCCACCGTTTTTCTGCCTTGGAGTGTCTTGTGTTTTAATCCTTGCGTTTTTCATACCTTCTCTTCGTTCTCGTTCTCTTTGTCTTCTTTCCCTCTCTCCTTTCCCTTCTGTCCCCTTTCTGACGCGAACAATAAACGGAACTAACCTGCTCGTGCAGTTGGCAAAACGCTGGCATATACGACGGTCATGTTTACCAACGGCAAAGGTCAATTAGCTGCCCGCGGCAGCCACACAAAGTACGTCGTTGCTTCGCCGGCCCTCTCCCGCGATCCCACTCTCTCGCGTGCTGGATGAGATTCATGATCAGGGAGCAAATAAAAAATGGCTGACTTTTTTTTTCTTTTTTTTCTTCTTTTTTTTTCCTTTTTTTTTTTTTTTTTTTTTTTCTTTCTCGAACAGATATGTCTCGGGTACGATGGGAGAAGCAGGTCTATATGTTGCGCCGGCTGAGTTTGTGGCAGATGTAGATTGAACCAGGTGGTAGACTGGGAGGGTAGATGATGGCATGGTCTGCTTTTCTTGTTTCTGCTTTTCTTGTTTCTGCTTTATTTCTTCTTCTTCCTTTCTTTAATTCCTTTTTTTTTTTTGGCAAGTTTTATACATAGCCCAACGAACTGGCAAAGTGTAGAGAGCAAGAGAGCCTGCATCGAACCGTTGTTTCTGCATCGTCGAAACCGCTGTCAACCACGACCATTATTACGTCTTGGGATGCAAAGGCGCGAAAGTCACACCGTCCGAGGTCAGGCAAGCTAGGTGAAGCGCAGCTTGTCCGTTTTCGTCTTTTCCGCAACATAATGTGCTTTTACCAGGGCAGAAAAAGAGGACTTGGTATGTGCAAGTAGACATGAGATGCAGGGTATTGAAGCGCCATCCATATCTGCACTTCGAGACTCGTGGCTGTGAATGAGAAGCCTCCCTCACGTGTACTTTCACCGACCAGACTTCACTTCTTTCCAACAGCAGCTTATCGATCAAGGACCAACAAACGCGGCCAGCCTGCCACAAGTGTACTGCTCGCCTTGTGAAACGAACCCATGCAAATACATGACGTCTGTCCGTGCTCGACCCGACTCGCGACTCACAAGGCGGCCATGCAGCCCCATCGTCAACCAGCAACGCGCCCGACGCCAGTGACGTCACCTCCATCTCTCTACCAAGGCAACGCAGCCGCCAAACCTGGGACAAAAGCTCGATCACGTCATTCTTACAGGGTCGCCGTTGCTCCTGTATCCCATATGGGTAGACGGAGCGCGGTTTCCAAATGGGAGACCGCTGTGTTTTTTTTCGTCATATATACATATATATATATACACATATACACATATACACATACACACATATACACATATATACATATATATATATATATATATATACATATATATATATATTCCATCTTACCCATCTTCATCGTCACATAGAGCACATCCTCGCTTCCTTCCATCCCGCCGCGCCAAATTCCCCCATCGTCCACAACTCGACACGTACACAGGATTTCTACGCCGACAGACTCACACCCACCATGTCCCTCTCCTCGGCCGTGTCCGGCATCTTCACCTCCATATACGACCTCTTCGCGTCGATCCTCGCCGCCATCCTGGCCCTCGCGCAGGGAGCCCTGCATGGCGTGCAGAGCACGCTGATGGGAATTGTCCATCTGGCGCGGGATGTGGTTTCGCAGATGGTGCACCTGACGGGGGGGGCGACCAAACTTGTCGCAAGTACGTATTCTGACTGGATGCTGATTCTTTGGTCTTCCTCTTCTGCCTTGTCTCCTTCTTGTCTCACGAACAAAACAGGCAACTTCATCGCACTGGCTGTTGGGGGCCTCCTCGTGTTCGCCTACCTGCGGTACGCAGCAGGCAACAGACCCGCCGTGCCAGCGCAGAAGAAGACGCAGTAAATGGTACCAGGGATGTTTTGGAAGATTGTTTTGTGCTGAGTTGGGGGGGGGTGCTTCGACCATTTTTTCCTTTGTCATGCTCGGTGGAAAAGGTTTTATCTCTTGCGAGCCACGGTGTTATGCGTGGGGAGCGGGTGAAGTGTGTATGAGCGGCGTTATGATTGTATTTCGTGTCTGGGGCTTGTAGAACACCAGGGGCAGTGCAATTCACTTTTTTCGGCTACGATGCGACTTGATCGTCTGGCACGAGATGTCATGTGATGGGCTCAGTGAGTTGAATGTTGCAAGATGTGTCACGAGCAGATGAGGGCTAAATAGGGCGGGATGAATAGGAAATGAGGAGCGGTAACGGCCAGGAGGGCAAAAAAAAAAAGAAGAGAGTGAGAGAGAGCCAAAACAAGAGCAAAATAAAGAGTGATTTTTCAAAAAAGAATTGAATAACATTTTTTTATAACAAAAAGGAATAAGCATCAAACGGGTTTAAAAAACCAAGAAACAGACACAGACACATGACTCCTCTACAACAGACTCGCCTATCGCAGACACGGATGGCCGCGGAAGGACGGGGGAAAAGGGGGAAAAGGAAAAAAAAAAAAAAAAACGAGATTGACTGCCGCATACAATCAAATGTCGCTCCCATTATACGTGTTTCCAAACCATACGCAGTATATTTCAATAAGCAGTACAATATCGTGACATCGTGAACCGACAATCCCCCTACCCTAGTACACAAAACAATTTCTCCGACTCTTGTCAATGACCATAATCCAGATACATCTCCGCCATTTCCCCACTAGTCTTTTCTGAACTTCCGAAACCAAAACCTCATCCACCGGCTGGCTTCATTCTCTCCAAAACAAAATGGGGCACCTGGGCCGATACACGACCGTAATCCGATGACTGAGTCCCCCCAGCTGGCTGCCATTCGCCACGCAAGAAAACGCATGAGATACAGTAAAATGCAGAATGCGGAAGCGGGAAACCAAAAAAAAAAAAAAAAAAAGGGGGGGGGGGGGGGGGGGCAGATACGTAATGTGCAATGTGCAATGTGCAATGTGACGCGGCTTTATACCCACCCCCAGATTCAGATTGGACTTGAATGGCACCAACCCCCCTTCTCCCTGTGTGGTGATGAATGTCGCATCACGGATGATGACCTTTGAGTCTCCTTCACGTGAGGGTGCTGAGCATGGCTCGGAGAAGAGCTGGGGGAGGTCCTGTTCGAGCACCTTTTGTCAGCCACCGGACTCGGTACGGCCGACAAGAAGACGACGATGCTAAGAAGAAGAAGAGGAAGAAAAGGGAGCAAAAACAGTTGCCATGAATATTTCCGCGCGGCCGTCATTTCTTTTCTTTCCCCTTTCCCCCCCTATCTTCTCTCTCATTTCTTCTTCATCGGTATTTTGGTACGCTGAGAGACAGCCTACCTTTCTTGTCCTTCTCGATCCTGGGAGGCTTGTGCCGGGAGACTGTGCGCTCCACCTCCTCTTCATAGACAATGAGCTCGCCGTTGGGGAGTCTCTCTGTGCGGACTACTTCTCTCTCCACCTCTCCCTTGGGCCGATGCACGAGTTGGCGCTCAAGAGCTTTGATCTCGGCCCGGATGTCTCGCCGACTTCGAGACCGCGACCGCGAACGAGGTACTAAAACAACCGTTCCGTCGTCGTAATGGTGATGATGGCGACGGCGATGGTGGTGGCTCGAGTCCCAGCTGCTCGATGATCGAGACGGGGATGATGATTCACGGATGACGGTCTTGTCGACGTATTCCACCGTTTCAGCAGGCGGAACCACGGTAGGAGGATAGGGCGGCGCGGGCGGCGGGTGGACAATCGTCATATGCGTCGGCGCTGGAGCGGCCTGCGCCTGGAAGATCTCTGTCCTTCGCTCTTCCACTCGCTCCTCGAGCAGGTTGCCAGCCGATGAGCGAGCATTGGCAACTTCTTGGTCCGCTAAGACGTGTTAGGTTTATTGGTAATGGATCGAGATTTTCTTTTTCTTTTTTTCTCCTTTTTCTTCCTTTTTTCCCTTTTTTCCCTTCTGTCCCTTCTTTTCCTTTCGTCGTTTCTCGTTTACTTTGTGAGCAAACTCACCTCTGATATATTCTTCACTAAGCTTCAGCAACTCGTCAATGTTGTCTTGGCCTAATGCCTTTTGGACCACAACGGTGTTTTCCTGACAAAAAAAAAAAAAACGTATAAGCAGGCTATCTTTTTTTTCCCCTAGTAGAGTCGGAGTTTTCTCTTACCTCTTCGATAAAGGGATAGCCGAGGTCAATGAGGGCTCGTTTGGAGACCAGGCGCGCGGGAATCTTGGTCTTGCCCTTTTTCGGGTACTCACTGCGTACGGTTGTACCGCCGGCGCTGCTCGTGGACCGACTGGTTGAGGAGCCAGAACTGCTGCGATGTGTATGAGTTCTGGTTGCTCGGGAATCCCTACTCCGATCGCGTCTGTCGCGTTCTCTGATAATCTCCCGCTCCCGCACTCTTTCGGGCACATGTCTGAAATCGTCATCCGGATGGTAGTCGGGCTCCGAAGGGCGATAATCGTCGTAGAGGCGATCCTCGCGACGTCCGGGAGGGGGCAGGCCGCGGGCCTTGGGCAGCGGAATGGGCATGTAAGGCGGGACATGATAGCCATCATCTCGGTAGATGTCGTCACGTCGAGCCGGGGGCGGGTACTCTTCACGTCGGTCGAACACAGATCGGTGGGGCCGGCGATCAAAGGTGTCGAGCGACGACTGCCGTCGCAAGAAGGCTGGTCGGCGAGGCGAGGGGGAGTCGCGGTAATAGTCCCGGTCCCTCTCCTTCTCCATGACTACTCGACGACCAGATGCGGGCTGGCGAGCAGGCTCCCGTGCCGGGTCATATCGCGGTCCATCGTCGTGATACCGCCGGTCGCGCACCGCCACGTCGTCGTCGTCGTAGAAGCGACGGCGGTCGAAACGTTCCTCGGAATGGTCTCGCGCGCGACCACCCTTGGTGTATCGTCCATCGTCCTCATACCGGCTGCGCCCGTAGGCGAGGTCGCGCTCCCAGCGGTCGCTTCCCATTGTGGCGGGCGGAGGGCGGTGTGTGGCGCAGGCGCAGGCGCAGGTGAGGGGGAGTGATTGATGTAACTCGGGGTAACTCGAAAAGATGTTGCGAATGATGATGATGTGGACCGGTCGCTTGGAGCGTGGTAGCGGCGTTGGAATTGAAAAACCACTGCAGTAGAGAGGGCGGAAAAGGGCGAGCCAGTGAGTCAGCGAGGGAGATGGATGTCTGGGAAGAAAAAGACGTTTTTGGATGGCGTTTGCAGGAAGCAAAGGATGAAGACGGCCAGGCAGAAAAAAAAGGCGAGACAAAAAGGACAGGATCGGTCCAAGCAGCAGGTCGGGACTCGGGAGGCCAGGTTTGGGCGGGCAGAGAGATGACGTTTGACGGTTCGAGCCCCGCTCCAGAGAAGCAGGAGCTGTAGGGCTGCCCTTGTGCTGTGTGCTGTGTGCTGTGTGCTGTCGTCTAGCCTGGCCGCCTGTGGCCGCCTGTGGCCGCACGATGGCTGTCCAATGGCGGGGTGATTGGGTGGCGGGATGGCTGGGTGGCTGGCTGGGTGGGGCCAATTGTTCCAGGGTTTCCACCCGCAAGATGGGCAGCAGCCACAGGTTCAATACGACTTTCTCCGATGGCTCCAGATGTCAGCCAGCTGCCAAGTGACGGCTCTGACATGGTCATTCTTATGTATGTGCTCGGTCACCATCCGCCACGTCATGGCAGAGAAGGGCGGCCAGAGGAGGCTGGGGAACACGCCATGAGGTCATGGACCATGGCACGAGCAGCGGAGCGTCGAGAGGACTTGGCCATCTGCCATCTGCCATTTAGCCATGAACGGGCCAATCCATCATCTGCCCGTTCCCATTCGCCAGTCGTCTGGCTGACCAGTTGGGCAGTTGCCAATCTGGCAGTGGCAGTTGGGCTGCGTCTCGAGGCCCGAGGTGGATCCCCTCCAGTCTGGTACCAGCATGCATAATGAAATATTCAGGCAGGTTGGAATTGATGTTATGCACGCTCTGCCATAAAGGTCATGGCCGCCCCCCATTTCACCTTCACCATCCATCTCTGGCATCAACCCCAGCGTTGCACTGTACGTATACATTGTATGTATACATTGTGCGTACATGTACTTGCATGCCATTCATGGCAACAGGTGCTTTCTGCTTTGTTTCCATGTCCAGAGTGGCTTCTCCAGCCTCGTCGGCGCGGCCCTTCCCAAGTTCCCACTTCCCACTTCCCAGTCGCCAGTTCGCACTTTCCACAAACCCGAGCGCCACCTTCTTTTTGGCATGATTGGCGCGTTGAAGGCGTCAGTCAGCCTCGCGTCCTGAACGGGCCCGTTTGGTCCAGAACCTGGCGCCGGGTCTTGGGCTAAAGTTCATTCCGTGTACCAACTACCAAGTAGTACTTTAGCTATCAATGGTACAGTTCTCAATGTACAGCAACTAAGTACCTCCCTACTAAGTAGGCAGGTACCCAGTACTTTACTCAGTACTCAGTACCTACACTGATGCCAGACTACCCACGCGCCAAGTACATCACGTCGACCGGGCTTTTACCCTGCAGAACGCGAGAAGCAATAGATGATGAACCCCATGTCTTGGTTAAAATCCGTAAGGTGGACGGTCGACGACGTAATCGACCAGAAACTCAGACACTTTTCCTCTCTTTTTCAGCTGTCGCCCTTTCGTCCCGGGCCACTTTCGCGTCGGCACCCAATGGAAAGGAAAGTCTCTGTCTCCAGTCAGCTTGCTTCGGTTTCATGAACCCTGCATGTGCCCGCCTCACAAAGGCCCGCGATGCTTGCTTCGCCCGTGAGATTCTTCACAATCACATGCTCGATTTGCTACCATGGTGTGCGGCACACGGCACACGGCACACGTGTGATTTCCACACTCGTGATTTGAAGCAACTCCATCCACAAGTTGTCTGTCTGTTCTTGTCAGCTTCTAGCTGCCGAAATCGGGGCCGCTAGTCTCGCTGCTCTGGGACTCGGGGTCGCGTTGAAGCTTGTTGGGATTCTCGACGTCGACGCTCTGGGAGTCATTCTTTCTGGTCCGGCGCGCGACTTTGTTCCCCGATGAGGAAGAAAGAGTCTGGCGTTGGCGGTATCAACACACTCGATTACCTGATCGTAAGGTGTTTTTTTTTTCTTCCCCTTTGCCTGTTTCCTTTCCTTTCCTTTCCTTTCCTTTCCGCCCATTTTCGCCTCTTTTGTTTATTATTAAAAAAAAAAAGCTTCTTCTCCAATGGCGCCAGTCGGCCTAGACTCCGCTTCATCTTTGCGGGAGGAGGGCATCAAAGTCTTCATAAGGCAAGGGGGCAGTGAATCAAGAGATCGCAAAGCATCATCGTCCGTCATCAAACGCAGAAATAAGCAACGTGTCCGGTATGACAGCGAGCGGTCTATTCTTGGCCGAGTCCATTCCTATCTCTCACTGTCTATGGAAATCACCTGATGGCAATGTCTCGCCCTCTCGCGACCTTTTTTTTTTTTTTTTTTTTTTTTTTTTTTTTTTTTTTTTTTTTTTT
>SRPU01001233.1:0-10459 GCA_018360185.1 Claviceps lovelessii
AGCATGAAACAAAAATATAAAACAATACATAGAGAACATGAAAAATAGAAAAAAAAAACAAAAAAAAAAACCCAAAAAAAAAACATAACATGTATATATAAAGTTGATTTAAACATAAAGAAACTCACCCTTTGAACTCTTCCTCCCAAGCCCCTCATTATCTACCACATCCTCCGCCCACTGCACCGACCTCCCCCGCGCAACATGCTGCCCCCGCAAACGCAAGACTCGTGGCGCCGCGCCCTGCGAACGCGACTGTGTCTGCGGCGTGTGGGCGTGCGCATTCGACGTCTGCGTCAGGGTCGTTGACGATGGACCGGCGGGGCTTTGTTGGTAGCGTTGTCGGGAGGGTTCGGACATGGTGGGTTGGTCGGAAGGTAGATGGCGGCGGATGGATGGATGGATGGATGGATGGATGGATGGATGGATGGACGGATGGATGGATGGATGAATAAATGGATGTATAGAGAATGGGGATAGATGATGAATGGATGGATAGATAGATAAAGATAGATGATGGATTGGACGAGTGCGTTTGGGAATCAAGCGGCTTTTGTGATTATGCATGTGGGGTCGACCAACACGTGCCTGTGCGTGTTTTGTGTACATGAAATGTCTAATGTCCGCTGGATTGTGTTTTTTCGTCCCAATTTCCCCAACCCGTCTGGCATCGTGGTTGGAATGGCGTGGGGAACGGGGCGAGGATCATGGCCTGGCCGGTTTACGACGTCATTTGCATGAATTAATAATTCATCTCGCTGCTGGGCCGGGACACACCGACAGATGGACATGTCGACATGTAGACATGTAGACATGTACCGACACGAGGGAGCCACGTGCAGACCCCGCCTGCGCTGGCGTCGTCAACACCACGACTCACCGGCCTTTTGTCCAAAGCATCGAGAAATCGCTCATTTATATAATGAAAAGAAGAAAGAAAGAAGAAGAAGCAGCACAGAAGAAAATAAAATAAAATGAAATAAAATAAGAAAATATACGCCAGACATGATACACTACTGTACACCCCCCTTTGCGCCGCAAAACGTCCCATCACTTCCCCCCTCGTTTTGTCTCCTTGGCCCTCTTCTTCACTCCCTTCATGCTCCTCCGCGGTCGACTCTTCTTGTGCTCCGCCAAGACGCGCGGCTTGTTGTTCATCCACCCCTGTATTGGTCTCCTCGCGCCCACAAACCTGCCCTCGGGCGAAAACACATCCACGGCGGGCCACTCCGGCTCCGGCACCTCCATGACGTCTTTAACGGGTGGGGGGCCCCCTCCTCCGTGTATGTCTCTCCGCTTCTGCATCATCTCCTCAAAGGGGTCTCTGTCCTCGGTACCGGCAGATGCAGTATCTCCATCTAGAGACAAAGAGGACATGGCACCACCACCACCTCCTCCTCCTCCAGCAGCATCAAAAGTACCACCCTCAAGCGCAGCAAGCGCCCTGTCCCTGTCCTGCTGCATCCGGGACCACCTTTCGTAGTCTCGGCTCCTCACCTGCGCCACAATCTCGACATACCCCACGCCCTCGATGAGAATGTCGACGGACAAGACGCGAAAGGGCAACCTGTCGACTTGCAGCCCCACGGCGTTCTTGCGCGTCAAGGGCCCGGCGCGGGCTTTGGTCACATCGTAGGTGAGCTTGAATGTCCCCGCGTGCTTCATCTTATCCCCCACGCCCGGCAGCATGATGCTCGCGACGCCGACCGACTCGCGCGTCTGGTCCTGGAACGCAATCGCCTTCTCCGTCATGGTGAGGTGCTCCTCGAGGGGGGTAAAGTTGTACATGAGAAAGATCATGTCTGGCGTGCGCGGGGTGATTCGGATCAAACCGCCGCCGAGAATGATGGACTTGCCAGACTTGACGGTGAGTTGCTCGGGCACGATGCGCTTCTTCATAATGAGGGACTGCTGGTCCTCTTCCTTGACAAATAGTTCCAGGTTGCTGCGAGCCAACCCCGGGAGATCAATGAGCTCGCCCTTGCCGTTGCCAAAGGGGACGCGGATTGGCGACGCCGTGGTGCCGGGGAGGGAGGAGACGACGGGCATCTCGGGGAAGTTGGTAGCAGGCTGCGCGGGGGGAAGCAGCTCACCCACATCCAGATCGTGCCATGGTCCTGCGTGGCCAGAACCTGTCTGGCCCGTCCCCAAAGAGCCGGCGTAGGTCGACGACACGGCGTTCCGGTCCCGGTTCTGATTCCGGGCCCGGGCCCGGTCCCGTTCCCGTTCCCGATCCTGGTCAACCACCTTCTTGCCCTCGCTCATCCGCCCCTTGGGGTAAATGGCCTCAAAAAGCTGACTCTTGCCCACATTCACCTTGCCCACCATCCATCCCGCGCCGCCTCGATTCCAAACATCTTCCTTGACGTCCTTGGTCCACCATCCTCGCCGTGCACTCACACACTTCAAGTTCCCCAGCCGTACGCGGCCGCCAAGCCGCCCCAGCGCGTCGCGCAGCACATCCCGCAGGTACGGCATCATGGAATCCACAATCTCCTTCGTAGGTCCCAGCAGGTCGCCCCTGGTGATGATAAAACTCATCTCGGTCTTGCGATCATTTTGGAATTTCGCGGACCGGGAGCGTCGATTCCTCGACCGCAGAGGTATGTCGCCCAACAGGACATTGAGTCGAGGAATCAGGGACATGGGAAAGTCTGCGGCGTCTATGATGTGGTATATATGGTTGTACTTGTACGGCGACTCTTCAATCGTCTCGCGTAGCGATTCCACCGTGGGATGATGCATTGTCAGTTTGGCTGTCCGGTTGGCTGTGCTGTGGTGCATCAGGTCGTGGCATCGATCACAAACCGGGGGCTTGTCTGAAACGACTTCTATTTGTTCAAGGTCAGATATTATTGGCTTTCTCTTTTTCTGTCTTCTTCATCTTCATCTTCTTCTCCTCTTCCAATTTCTTCTCATACTTAAACCCACGTACTTGCCATGGCCCAGCCATCCTCATCCCCCATCAAGGCCTCCGCACTGAGACCCAGCTCCTTGAGCGTTTCCGGCGCCAATGTCTTGAGAACATTGTCCACGATTCGATCTTCCTGGGCGGCATTGCTCTCCCGCGCTTGGGAGCTGCTCTTATTTCTCTGGGGATGCAGCCACTGGCGCACCCTCTTGCTCTGCAAGTCGAAATGCCCAAGTTGCTGCGCATCCGTCGTCTGCGCAAACGCTCCGCACCCACTGCATGTAATCGGGAGCGATCGAGCAAGCTGTGGCTGTCCGGGCAATTGCGCCTGTTCGAGCACCTGGGCCTTGTCTGCGTCGAGGAGCGTACTGGGGATGGAGGAAGCAGCATCCGCCGCGTCCGCCGCGTCCGTGTGGTTGAAGCGGCGTCGTGGCGTCCAAGTTGCGATATTCATGTCCAAGCCGCCGCGGCGACGGCCATCATCCGCGCGGGCGAGCCCAATCGCAGGACATAGGAACACGGGAAGGCCAGTTGCGGGAACGACGTCTCCTATCCTCAAGGCCCTGCTCAGCCATCGCGCCGTAGGCACACGATGCATGCTGCGTCGGGGCTCTTGATGTCGCTGAATCAATCTTGGACGACGGCAATCTGGATGGGCTGAGGCCAAAAAAAAAAAAAAAAAAAAAAAAAAAAAAAAAAAAAAAGGCACTGCAGGGTCGCGTGCCAAGCCAGCAGCGTCATGCGGCTCCACAACCGCCCACCCAAGCTTTTTTTTTGCAATGCGACCAACCAACAACCCACGGATGAAAGCCGGTCCGCAGGTGGTCATCTTTTTCCGAAACGACGTGAATTCCTGGCCTTCGGCAGCCAGCCACTCAGTCTACGAAACCCGCATCACGACAGACCAACCCCATTGTCACAATGCGCTCATTAGGAGAGAGGCTCAATCTTCTCAGAAAGGCAAGTTGCCCTCGTTTGTCTTGTCTCGCCATGCCATGCAACCGGCAATCCTCCAAGCTAACAGGTTCCAACGGCAGAGGGTAATTTATCACCCCCCCCCCCCCCCCCCGAATGTGCATCGACGGTGACGCAAGAAATCGACTAGAGAGGGATTGAAAATGAAATGAAATGAAAAAGAAGGAATGAAGGAAAGAAAGACAGAAGGGAAACAAGGGAAAAAATAAAAGGCCACAATACTCACACTGCCCAGTTAATAAACCTCCGCTGCGGGCCCGGCGCGGCCGTCCTGCCCCCCGAAGTTACGAGGATACACATGGATTTCGCGCACAGAATGGATGAAGGACACATGGGCGCGAGGTGAGGAAAAACGCAGTTCCACCTTCAATTCTCTGTGTTCAACAGCAGCGGCGACGACGTGTCCCTTGCGACATTGCAAACCACTCCACGTTACGAACAACATCATCCAATGCCCATTATACGGCTAACTCGACGACACAGAAAATTCTGGCAGGAGTGCCTCCCCCGTCTAAAATACCACAACCCTTCCATTCCCATGATCCTCAACCGCCACGACCAGAACCAAACACCCCCCCTCCTGACCATCTACCTCCGCACCAAGCCCGACGACACCACCACCACCACCACATCCACCACCACCACCCAGCCCGCCTCTTCGCGCAGCAACCTCTCCCCCGCGCAGCCGCCAGGCCCCCACGAACGGACCCTCACCATCGACATGAAGGACAAGCACTCGTCGCACATCCTGGAGCACTTCATGGCGGAGACGCGCGCCGTGCCCGTCCAGCCGAGCAAGGAGGAGATTGCGGAGATGCAGTACCTAGAGGGCATGAACAGGCAGGCCAGTCTGGATAGGGAGCGGGTGCGTCAGTTGAGGGCCGAGAAGAAGAAGGAGGAGGACATGCTGAAGAGGGCGCGCGCGGCGGGCGGTATGGCCGAGCAGGAGGACGAGTAAACTAGGTAAAGTCCAAGTAAAACGCAGGGGTGGACTGCGGATGGAAAAAGCAGGGCTTCAATTTATTAGCATAAACACGGCAGTAAATTATGCCATGTACCTGGAAGCAACTCAAAAAGTCCTTCTCTGCTGAAAGACTGTTACAAACGGATTCTTCGAGTTAGACCCCAGGCCCTCATCCCAATAGTTGACCAACCTCCCTTGTTCTTCCCTTGTGACCCCCGGCAACTGAGGGAGTCCAGTCACCCTGACACAATACGACGCCCTTATGGCTGCCCAAGTTGATCGGCATCATAGAGGCCGTCAAAGCCTTAGACTCCTCAAGGCAAAATAATGCCGTTCCTATATATTTATAACCTTTAGCGTATACCAGAGCCCATCATCCGCTCAATGTATCGTCATCCTAGGCGCAGAAAAAGCGTCGCATGCCCTCGTCACAGCTTCTCTTGTGTCCCCGCCTCATGGGCTTCTTAGCAAGCTGTTTTCTCTCTTTTCGTCAGCCTCTTCGTAAGCTGTTCTTTCCTCCTTTCGTCCGCTTCTCCTTTATGAGCCGTCTTTTTCATCAGCTTCTTGTAAGCTGTAAGCCGTTTTCCTGTCTTTGAACTTCTTCGATACCTGCTAGTGTTTTTTTCAAGGGGCTGCCGTAAGTCTCCTCCAACAACCCCCCCCCTTTTTTTTTTCTTCTTCTTTTTTTCTGTCGATACAAGGCCTTTCAACACCAGGATGCTCCTGAAATAGTACATCCCAGGACCTTGAATTTCCGTTGACCAGTCGCCGAATGTATTTCCTTCCACGCCAACTCGCGCACCATGTTCTCGCTTCGGCATAGAGAAATAATATCCTCATCTGCACCAGTGGTCCCATCGTGGCTGTTCCGACTACGCTGCATAAGCTTACTGCACTGAGAGCTCCTCCAAGATAACGGATACATAAACGATGTCTATATTTGTAATCAAGATTGGTGGTCCTATCTCGTACATCGAAAACGTTCATCAACTAAGCGCAGAAAAATAAAATACCTGTATATATTACTCTTACTATTCTTTGATCTGTACACGACGTTGCATATGCTCACTACAACACCAGCTTCCGCAAGATAATATATAGATAAGAATATCTATACTTGTAATCCTACATTTCTTTTCTTGTATTGTATTGTGAAAGGCGTAGAAACATGGCATAAAGTAATTTATCCTTATACACATGACTAATGCTATCGTCTGTTCTATAGACCACGTTACACAAGCTTGCTGTCTTTAGACGTCTTAGAAGTTCCCTATGCACAAAAACACATCTACATTCCATTGCACACTCCTAAACAGGATATGGTTCATCTTCATAGCTGTATGTATACTTGGACTTATACTTAGACTCATACATACTTGCGTAGACTTGTATAGACTTATGCTTGTACGTATACCATATGTGTACTCATACTCAAACTTGTACCAAGATTTACATATATGTATATTTTTTATTCTAAAAAGGCTCTTGAGCTAGACGGCGCTGATGGCGCTGAGTGGCGTAAGTAACGGGTGTAAAATCATTCAGGGGTTGTGCTGTATACATCTACCTCTAACAAAATGCATTTCCTGCCTATGCCAAAGGTATACCCCAACAACCACCCCGACACCCAACACCCCAACACCCCAACCCCCAAAACCTCCAAACCCCAAGAAATCACTTGAGCCCAAATCCTTCGCTCTCAAAAACGGCCCTCCACAGCATCGTTTCCAACCTCTCCTTGGACCCGTACTCCCACAGAGAGAGCATGTTGAAGCATGTTCTCGCGATCGGGTACCGGCCGCTGTCGGCGCCGAGACACGAAATCTTGATGGGAAGCATGGCGGCCCCCGTTGCGGGGATTCGATCGCTTCCCGTTATAAAGGACAGCAGCTTGCGCTGGTCCTTGGGTGTCGCTTCTTGGAATGTCTCCCAGAACCAGACCACCACGTCGACATTGTCATCCGGGTGCGGGTGTCCCCAGTTGTCGTACTCTGCCACGGCTCGCAGGGCCGCTATGTCGAGGGCCTCGTCCGAGCCTCGGATCAAAAGTTCAATCTCTTCGGGCCTGAATAGTGAAAACGCGTTTCCTCCGCAAACGGTATAGAATCCTCGTTTGAACGGTTCGAATTGGCGTGTCACGGCCGTGTCCAGCAGATATCTGGTGTAGAGCTCGACGTATTCGCGCCGGTTGCTGTTGGTAACGGCTTTTCGTTCGCCTCCTGGGCACAGGGGTACCTGGACGGTCGTGCCAAACTTGTCCGTGTCGATGACAAAATCCAGGCAGAATGTGTTTTCAACATCGCCTTCGAATTCAAGAAGCTGCCGTAGCCCCTGCGCGACTCGTGGACGGTATTCCGCCAGGTCGTCCAATGTATATTGCATCCAGGGTCGCGGCCGGGATGACATCCCCAGTCCATGTGCTGGAGCAGCCGCCAACAGCTTGCGAAATGCAAAAGGCGGGAGGGCAACATCCAGGATCGTCGAGTTGTAAATGGCTAGACCCATGACGACCCCCACCAGAAAGAACTGATCGGATGTCTCAAACGTGCTCGGGTTGAAATAGCAGTATTGTGAGTCTTCATCGTACAGGAATAGTCCTAAATTCAATGTGCCACGAGTCAGCACGGCGTTTATGCCAACCTTCCCGGGGGTCAACTAAAACCTACCGTGATCAGGATTGAAGACTTCTCGAACCAAAAGCAAAAACCATTCTTTACGCAGCCCGCCTCCATCGATCCCCTCCTCGCCTTTGAATGTGATGCGAAGAGCCTTCTTGATGTCTTCGGTCCCACTGCCAATGACCTCGCTCACGGCCGCCAGGCTGTCCTCCACGAGACAATCTCTGCGGACACTCAGGGACAGGTACTGTTGAATATTCCGATTGGTCATGATGCTATTGAGGAACGCGTCCCTCGCCTTCATCTGCATCTGGCGCCGGGCGTCGTGTTCCAGTATACGAGTCTTGGCCCATATACTTAACAAGAAGGGGTACTGGCAAAAGGAAAACTTGGTCCGCTTGGACTCCCACGACTCAAAGTCACTCACAAGGTCGGCGTAGTCAATCATGGAATTGTAAAAGTCGCTGGTTGGGAGAAGCTGTCCGCCCGATGGCCCATATTGACGAGTTGATCCCACGGCAACGTTGCCGCCCAACCGAGCGGCAGAGCCATGACTGGGCCCATACGAATTGTTGGCTGCGAACAAGAGGGCAAGCACGCGAGACGCGGCCTTGATCTGCCAATCCTCCGTGTAGGCAATCTTTTGTTCGGGTTCCTTCTTCTTCCGGGAGGCGCCGTCTGTTCTGATTTCGTCGTGGAGATAGAAGCCGGCACCGGCGGCGCGACCGGTGCGCAATTCGGGTATCAAACCTGCCGTGATGTCCACCTCGGTGTGGTGTTTCTTGTCAATTTGCCTGAGTAAGCGATAACTCAAGAAGCCCGACACTAAATCTTTTATTCGCGTAAATCGTTGGCTTCCAAACTTGGAAGACCAGGCAATGAATTGATTATGACACTCGGTCGGTGTGTTGGACAATAGGCCGATGATTCGTTTCACGATGCCTGAATGCTGCCCAGATAAAAGTCCGGAGCGTGGCAATATGTTGCGTTTCAATGGCCCTGGCAATGCAAGAGGTGTGAGAGAAGGAGTGGCGCTGGCGGTGTCGGTGGTCACAGTGTCAGGTTGGAAGATGCCGCCGAAAGGCGTGGCATCCGGGTACAACAATGGGTTCTCGGCGATAATCAAGAGGAAGCGAACGTCCGTGGGAGAGGTGAGTGGGCGTCCGGGCCTCTTCAGCAACGACTCCGTGGCCTTCAACAAGACTCTCTGAGCGTGTGACTGGCCCTGCAGCAACTCGTGCTCCAAGACCTGAAGATCTTGGTGTGATTGAGGCTTCAGATTCGACGACTCCCTGCCAATGTCCTCGTATACGCTGAACCAGCACCTGGCGGGGCTCACAGCCACGTCAAACCAGCTTTCCAGTTCATCCCAGTCGATGTTCGGACTCCTCGTCGGATTCGATCTCCTTTGGGGGCTTTGGGATCGAGTCGCGGAAGAGGTTGGCTTCTTTGGCATGAGCTGTGACCGGCCCCCCGTCCACCACAAGCCATTCTCAGCAACGTCACCCAATAGCAGCATCTTGGCATCAATCTCGTCGATGAGATTGCTGTCTGGTGTCTGCGTTTCATCCTTTGGACCACTGGCATTTGTTCGAGAACATGATCTTTCCCTCGAGGGAAGGGGCTTGCGCCGAATTTTGTCCGTGCCGCCACTCACGGCGCCGTGGGCAGGTTGGTGTAACAAGAAAGAAGAGTTGACCGATTCAAACGAGCTAAAGGTCTTGGTGACGTACTCCTCGAGCGGCTTGAATATTCGTTTCGGCTCATGGACCGGATTCAGCAATGTGTCTGGAGCATGCGCAGCCATGTGTGCATCTAAAGATGGTACCGGCCGGGGCGGTCTCTCGGGGTACGAAGACGAGTATGATCTTGTTGAGGCATTCGGCCGGGCGGGAGGGGGCTTGAGCGTAGGCTCATGCTCAAAGATATATTTGGAGGTATAGTCCGCCGGTGGTACTCCGCCGCCGAGACTGGGCTCGGGGAATGCATTATATGTGGACTGGCAGGTCTGGGACAACAAATAAGGATTGCTCTTTTCGTGGCCCGGTGCCGCGATTCCAGAGCCAAGAGCAGCCTTCTTTTCAGGAAGCAACTTGTTCGAAATGTAGGAACGGATACATTGCCTCGCGATGGCCCGGAAGTGCTGTAACGGAATAGCCTGGCCTAGAACCCATGGGGAAGGGCGGGCAGGAAGAAGAAGAAGACCTGTTAAAAACAAAACAACGACAACAACAAGAACAAGACGTTTTTTTGACAAAGAAGCACGTACATGTCGGTCCTTCGGACGAGGCCTGCAACGCGCCGTCTCGTCGCTTCTCTCGCAACCCCAATCTGCCCGAATCGGCCATAGTAGGAATGGCCAGGTCGTTTATGGTGGCACATATAGTGCATTTGAACACCTTGAGTTCCTTGGGCCATCGCATCAACGAGCCGCACGTCATGCAATTGCCCGTAGCAAAGTCCTTGCTGCCGGTGGGATGTCTCTTATGCTTGGGATTCGCAACACTGGGTCCAGCCATGGTGCCGGCATCAAGATGGTTATGGCTGCTGCTGCCCTTTGGTCCATTCGTATCCGTCTGACCCTGACCCTGACCCGCGTGCGTCTTTTTGTGAATGTGAAATGAGCCGTTTAGAAAGGACGGAAATGGGTTGCTGATGGATCGGGCATGTCGCGAAAGAGGCCTGGCAGGTTTGCTGGAGCTCTTTTTTGGTTGAGAATCGGATTCGGAGGAACTCGAATCCTCGCGAGCTCGACTATTGGCTATGTCGAGGGTGCCTAGCAGCGTCGTGGGCGTCTCTAGAGCGTCGGTGTGTATGCGTGTAACGATATCGCCGCGAGATGGTCGTGACCGGTTGCGGGAGGACGAAGAGGCCATGCTCTCGTCGACGAAGCATAAAAACGCGGGAAAAGGGACTGTAGGAGTAAACCAGTTCCGTGTTTTCTCTGGCAGTCGCTGCTTTTTTTTTTTTTTTTTTTTTTTTTTTTTTTTT
>SRPU01001234.1:0-10457 GCA_018360185.1 Claviceps lovelessii
TTTCCATCTCCGTTGGTACCTTGCTCGCCCGGGTAAATTTCACGCCTAAAGTACAACGACGAATATGAGACAGATCTTGCAGATATTCGATGCGGCAAGGTGGAAAGGAAAGCCGGGACGCGTTCCATCGTCAGACCATGCATGAATTGGCCGCAGAAGAATATGGGGGGCCAGTCTTGCTTCCTGGTCAACCTCGTCGTCCCTGTAATCATCGTGGGGACCATTCATGGCATCATGTTGTACACTGTAGCCCTCACGCGCGGATACGAAATGGTCACGCGAACGACTAAGGAAAAACAAACCCGCTTTTCACCAGATTCCCGGCTCTTTACATCTTGCGGCGATATGGATCAAAAATCCTGCCGGCATGACGCAAAAAAAAAAAAAAAAGCCGGCACTATTCGCATCCAGCCAAGACGCTGCCGAACCAACCGAACCTGTCGGGGCCATCCTCCCATTTTTTCATCCCATTCCCCTGTCTGCCTAGCCTCGTCTGGACCAGCACATTTACAGGGGGATCTTGAAAACCCTTTCCGCTTGTTGTATCTTAGCACCAAAAAACGTGGCTTGACGAACCAGCCTCCCTGTTCTTAATGATATATGACAACTGGATTGGCTGTCAAATGTTGGTATTTCCCTGGCTCGCCGGGAGTAAAACACGTTTCAAAATGAAGAAGAATTGGCGGAAAAATTACTAAAACAAGTCAGCGGGCATGCAAAGGTGGGTATTGGGCGAGGTCAGTTGTTGTGAGCGTCAAGATTTCCCAAGTCTTGTATTATTATTGTTGTTATTACTTGCATTATTATTTTCGATTTGTTTTATTTTTTTTTTCGGGTTTCCGCGCAGACGTGTTCCTTGCTCGGTTTCAAGGATTACATTATGAATTTTAGGCTGTCAACTTGGCCACAGGTACAGTGGGTTCACGTAATTCCCAACATTTGGCCATATGATTTGGGTGAAGAAAGATTCGGGATTACTCGTGAGTCGTGACCCACTGTACAACCAGATGTCGGTCGAGCAGATGATGGGGGTGACGATGGTCGGCGACGCTGGACGCTGAGCCTAGATGGTGTTTCTGCTTCTAGTCTAGCGTTTTATTCTTTGCAACAATGCTTGATGCTGTAGTTGTCCGTGGCAGATGAGCCCGGAGCTCATAACGGGCTCCGTTAAGAATATCGAACTGGTTTGATATTCCCCTGTCTTGTTCTTTTTTAGGCTCTGGCATATTTTTCTTTTCTTTCCTAGTCTATCTTTCTTTCTTGTCTCCTTTTTTTTTTTTTTTTTTTTTTTTTTTTTTTTTTTTTTTTTTTTTTTTTTTTTTTTTTTTTTTCTTTCTTTTCTTTTCTTTTCTTTGTTTCTTTTCTCTTTTTTCTTTGCAGGGAGAGAAAAGAAACAGACACAGAAACAGAAATAATAAGCCAGTAACAGCATCAAGTTTCGATATACTGTCCGCCTTCTTTGGATCAAGTACAAGTACTTTGTCGTCGTTCATCTTCTTCATAAAACAATGAGCCATCCGACAACCCCAACAATGGATACCGGAACAGAACAGAAACGTATGCAAAGAAGGCGCTACACCAAGACCAAATTTGGATGCAAAACCTGCAAGTGCGTTACAAGGACCAATCTCTTCCCCTACTGCGGACAGATGATAACTCTCTGTCTGCCCTAGTACTTTTTCGACGGTCAAGAAACTAAACCAACCGCTTGTTTACACACGTCGTCTAGAATCCGCAAAGTCCGTTGCGACGAAACCTGGCCGGCTTGCCAGAATTGTGAAAAAACCGGTCGTCAGTGCGATGGTGTGTCTCCTCAAGCCGTCAGGAACAGTGCCAACACCATAACGTTCATCCCACCCTTGACAGTTTCCCATTTCCAGTCCACTCCCAGTCGCGGCGACATTCACACCCTGGACACGCGTTCTACACAAGCCTTACGCCATAGCCTCATACACTGCATTGTGGGCGAGTTGAGTCGACCGCTCTGGGATCCCCTGTTGAAGCAGGCTGCTGTGGAAAAGCCCGTCTTTGAGGGGGCTCTCATGGCTTTTACTGCTCTGTGCCGGATGTATACCCAGGCAAAGATGGACATGGTGGCGTGGGCGCCGCAGGAAACGGATCTTGGCGAGAGTGTGCGGGCCTTCATTTGCACCTACAACATGAGGCAGCGGACATTGCAGGACGAAGATGGCTCTGGCGAATTGTCCACATCGTCCAATGTGGCTGTGTTGTGCGACTTGGTATTTATTTGCTTAGAGCTGATTATGGAGGAACTGGAATCGGCGCTCTCGCACCTGGAACACGGTCTGGAGATGTTGCGGCAGGGAACTTTCCAAGGTGAGCATAAATTACCTGCGGAAAAAAAAAAAGAAAGGAAGGAAGGAAGAAAGGAAGAAAAAAAAAGGCCAGAAAGAACAGCCTCCCTTTTTTCTTCCTACATCTTCGGAGAAAAGTCATTGCAGTCGTCTGTGCCTTCTATGCCTTGCTGACGAATTTTTTTTTATTTTTTTTTTATTTTTTATTTTTTTTTTCAATCTCATTTCATGATTATCTTCTTAGTGGTTGGCAATCTCGCATCCATCTTCGTCAGACTAGCTCGACAGGCCTCCAAAATCCTGGGCGTAACGCCACCCCCCGAGCATGCTGTTCCCCTCGCAGTTTCCGAGACGACCTTTCACGAGCTAGACACGGAGCTGACGTACATACTCAATAACCTGCTACTTTTTCGTCAAACAAAAGCAGACGTTCATAGCCGCCAGTATCCGGGGACCGTACCGCTCGATCTACTCCTCGAAGCCAAGGGGCTAGACCAAGAGCTTCGGCAATATCACGCGCAGATTCTTCCTCCCGACACAACGGCATCCCCGAAATATGTCTTGTATTCTTCACCGGAAGACGCGTACCTGCGAATGAGGTTTCTCGTGGGCATCATTCTCAGCACCAGGTCTTTGTACGCCGAAGAGACCGTCTACGATACGTTGCTTGACGAATTCTCGGCCATTATGGACTATTCAGCGTTTTTACTCCAGGAACAAGATCGTGTTCTAACGGGGCGCAGTTCGAAGAGCGTGTCGCCCTATGCACACCCCGAAGTGGCGTATATGACAGCCATCATTCAGCCTCTCTACATCACGGCCTGCAAGTGCCGCAGTTCGACGATGCGTCGCCGCGCCATTGGCCTCATGGGCGAGGCCTCTCGCTTTGAGGAGGTGCATTCGGCCGATATGCACGCCGCTATCGGACGCCGTATCATGCAGTTGGAGGAAGAGTCTTTGGGCGAGGCGCAAGCCGATGATCCAGCCGCCGTGCCGGAATGGTGCCGCATCCACGCGGTTCGGATCCGTCCCGCGGGAGCCGAGGCCAAGTTTGCAGAGGTCATCTTTCAGTATCGGCCGAATGGCATGGACGGAGAGTGGAGTGAGTTATTGGAGGTCGTGTTTTGGTAATGGAATTGATGACTTGCGAGCGATTTCTGGGTCAAAGGTTGAGGCGGATGTTTATGGCGGACTTGTTGTCTTTATGGCGTTGAGTAGACTTGATCTGACGTATCATGGCGTTTTGGGGGGGATGTAGACTGGTTTGATTTGCGCTCAGGTTTCACGTTTCCGGCCAAGCGAGCTGGTCTTTCTTTGCTTTGCTTTTCTGGCCTATTCCTTTTTTTTTTTTTTTTTTTTTTTTTTTTTTTTTTTTTTTTTGTTCTTGTCTGTCGTAGCCTCGTTCTGCTCTTCCCATGTCCATAAGACGATTCAATAAAGACAAAGCAAAGAGTATTGCGCGAGGGACACCTTAATGGTCACTGGACGTTTAAAAAGAAAGCAAGGAAACACAACTGAGATGAGGTGAGTGAGTTCGTCGCAACGGACTTTGCGGTTTCTAGACGACGTGTGTAAACAAGTATAACTAGTTCATGGAAATCTAATGTATTGTCATATACTGCAGGACCGATGTGGCGTTAAAAGACCTGGCGCTATAAGGGAAAAAAGGGGGAGCTGGCTTGCTTAAGGCCGCGCTCTGAAAAACAACACACTGGCGGCCATCGGAGGTGACCAAAGGGAGGGAGAAAATACCGAGAGAAGAAGCTCAGGAAAGAGGAAATATCGGCTAGTGAAAAAGCTCATACAAGGAGGAAATAATAGCTAGCGGCGACGCGAAGCGGAAGAGAAAACAATCCAGTCTGCAGAGAAAAAGAGTAAAGCAGGTAATATAAAAAAGGAAACAATGCCTTATAAAGAAGAAGAGGGGAAACTATCTAGTAAAGAAGGTACTAAAAGAGGGGAAATTTTTATTTTGATAGTTGGCTAAAGAAGTCTAACGATTTGCCTGCCTCTAAGATGCCAAGAAACTCGGGCAGCCATAAGGATCTCGATTCTCTAAAGTAAGGACATTATGTGGAGGCTCTCACAATCTTTAAACATAACTAGTTTTTAAGGACGGATTACTCTTCAGAAACTAGTTAAGAAGAGCTTAATATATTAGAATATACTGCAGGAGCAGCGTGGTCTTAGAAGACTTGGTATCTATATACCGGGGAATGGGAAGAAAAGGGGCTGCTGGCTTACAGCAGCGCTCTGGAAAAAGCACCGGCAGCTAGCGAGGAAGCCAATAAAAAGGGAAAACGAAGGCGGGAATAGCGAGCATAGGAGGTGACGAAAAAGGAAACCAAACAGCTAGCGAATAAGGTGATGCAAAGGGAGAAAGAAAATTGCTTATAAGAATACGAGAGGATTTCCACGAGTGAACAAGCTGATAAAAAGATTTAAAAAAAGTACCTAATAAAGAAGGGCAATAAAAAAGGGAGAAAATAAATATATCAATAGAAGGGGGTTCATTTTCGGCTGTAGTAGTCCGACGCTGTGCCCGTCTCTGTTGTGACAATAAATTCGGGCAGCCTTGGGCTGTGGTCCAGGAGAGCGGGCAAAGTTGGCCGAGGACTGGAGCCGGTAGAAAATATATGTAAATCACTATCGGGAAATGGCTTTATACCGTCCTCTAGCGCTTTAAGCACCGTTGACTGCTCTACAAATTACACGGAGAGAAAAATTCTTTATAGTTTATAGCTGAAGATAGATTTTAATTCCTGGCTAGTACAGTACCTAATGTTCTCTATAAAGGGTAGATCTATGTATTTATAAAGAAGTTCTACGTCTTTTTAAGTAATAATCCTCGGTCCTGGCTAGTACAGTACCTAATGTTCTCTATAAAGGGTAGATCTATGTATTTGTAAAGAAGTTCTACGTCTTTCTAAGCCAAGTATCTTATAAAAATAGCTAGCATATCTTAGTTATGCAACCTAGGAGGGACTGCAGACTTTGTCGGCTCTCGTGCATCACAGCCTTAAGGATGTGGTTTGGACAGAACGGCGATTCTTCAGCTCTGTTGAGCGACAATCTAGCCCTGATACTCTTGCAAAGGACTGCCGGGGTTCCGATCAGCGGGCAATTTAAATTAGAGTACAAAATTAAAGAAGCTTTGCGTTCATCCGTATCTGCTCCTGTTGGCCCTAATTGGACATGGTTTTACGCGAGGCGCTTCGCCGAGAAAGTCATTTCGTCATCCGACCTTGCGCTCCTGGAGGCCGAGATGCCGCATCGTCAAACAAACGTCCAGCCGAGCATCTGGTTTTGGACTCCAGGGGCCATTCCGCATACAGCACGAGACAGGCGATCGTCTGTATCAAGCCAGCCTACAACGTCGGCGTATGAGAGCGACTCCAGCAGACGGGAATTGGCTTGGCTTGCAGCAAATACAACCAGGGATGCCGCGTCCAGAACATGGCCAGGAATGTGTGCTTTGTTTGTGGAGGGAGCTGTACAAGATCCTCATGACCGTCTGAATTGATCGGCATCATGGAGGCAGGCAGAGCAATAAGCTCCTTCTGTTGCATGTGTTTATAATCCATACAGTATGCAAAACGGCCTTCTTCACAAGCCTCATTTTCCTCTTCTCATGAGCTTCTCCTGATGCGCTGTTTTCCCCTCTCTTCGTCGGCTTCTTCTTCACTAGATGTTTTGCCTCCTTGCATTGGCTTCCTGACGTGCTGTTTTATCGGTCTCTTTATCTGCTTCTTCGCTAGCTAGTATTTGTCTTGAAGGACCGGCTGCCATAAGGCTGCTCCTATACCGCCCCTTTCCCCGGCCTTTGTGGATATGGGGTCTTAAAATACACCCTGCTCCTATAACAGTGTATCTCAATATACTAGACTCTCGTTGACCAGCCACTTAAGTGTACGTTTTATTTAGTAACGAATGATATTTATAATTTGACGGTATCCACATGATAACCTCATTTTGATAATGTATAGCGGGAAGCTGCGCTCCTCAGCTAGTCTACCTTTGCGCCTAATGTTTCGCTTCATCAGCCAAAGCTCCGCTTTGCGTGATTACTTCATGGGTTAGGAAGCAGTTCGCGTGCTTCTGTTTTGGCTTACACACGGAGCAAACGCGCAATGATGGCCACTCGAGTAGACTGTAGGGGGATTTTCGTTTGGGCAGTAAGTGGATTATTTGTGCTTTGATAAAAATGCATAAAAGGTTTTTTTTTAAAAAAAAAACTTTTATTATAAAAAAAAAACGGGTGTAGTATATACCTATTATTACCAGGTATATGTATATATATATATATATATATATACATATATATATACGGCAGGAGACCAAAGAGTGTTTCACCTTGAGAGGTATCGTGACTGCGATATCCCGCAGTATCCCGCTCAGTTTGATATACATAAACACGATAACCGATATACTAACCACTGGATTATTTCTTCTCGGTCTTTCGAAGATTTCTTCTTTAAACTCGTTTTTCCAAGGTCTTCTCCCGTTCTTATTTAATAGCTGGGTTACTAGGTCAACGGGAAGAGTTTCAGTTATAGTACACTCCCCAGGTGCAAAGATTATCGGCCTCCTACTGTATGTATGTATGTCTGTATGAAAATAGAACCCCCGGCACATGCCCACTCCAAAGTAAACCAATGCACTCCCATCAAGACATCTTCCCAATCCCCTCAACTCCCCTGCGCCAAGTCCCGACCGACCGACCGAAAGCTACATCCATACCGTGCGAACCGTTCATCTCTCGCCCACGAACAACACAGGTGACGGCTCCTTCATAACCATCACGGGCTTTGCATCTCCGATCCGCCCGCGGATGACCCTCCTGCGATTACCACACGGAGCGAAAGAGTGATGAGCATTCATGCTAGCAGCTCGACCATGATGCCCTCTTTGTCTTTGCTATACAGTGTTTTCTTATTCTTTCCATTTGTTGTCCTACGCTTCTGCTCAAACAATCGTGTTCATCTCCATTCACATCACCCCTTCGACCCGTCCGGAATCTCCAACTCCTCCCTCTGGCCCCTTAGCCAGTCTTTAGCCTCCTCGGCCCCGCAGTCTGCATGGTCAAACTGCCACTTCACGAGACCATCGAGCGCCTTCTTGAGAAACTTGCCCCCCTTTTGCAGCCCAAAGAGGCGTTGGACCTGGTTTCCGTCCAGGATTGGTCGCTGGAGGTGCGCGTCTTGCAGGGCGGCGTCCCATACGTACTTGGCGAAGAGGGAGTATTGGTGGATGAGAGTTTCCGAGCCTGGCGGCGGGTTAGCTGCGGTGTTTTGTTGGTGGTGGTGTTCTCTTTCTTCTTTTCCTTTTTTTCCTTCGTCTTTGTCTTCTTCTTCTTCTTCTTCTTCTTCTTCTTCTTCTTCTCGTCGTTGTCGTTGTTCTTGTTGTACCGCCACAGCCAGCATGGCATACGTCACTTGCGTAGTCCAAGTCGACCCCCACGATCGAATCGCCATGCCCACGTCGCTCCTGCGCGGTCGAGGCTCGGGCTGGTCGGCAACATGACGCACAATATCCTGGACAGAGTCCATATTCCGCAGTGCGCTTTCAAATAGCTTGGAAATCTTGGCCGGGGTCCGCAGCGCAATGGTTGCCTCGTCGACTGCCTCGCGTAGCATGTCGTGTCGGAGCCCGGAAAGGGGCGCATAGGCTGCCATGGTCCAGAGGTACTCTGGATTGGTCTCGGACTGGACCATCTTTCCTAGATGGCCGGTGTCCTGTAAGAGGAATGTGAGGAGCCGGTAGGCTCGCGGCCAGGTTGCTGGCCATGATGATGGTGGTGGTGGTGGTGGTGGTGGTGAGGATGACGACGTCGACAAGGACGTGGACGGAGGTGGTCCGTCTGGGGGAGAAGAGCACTTTGGTGCCTGCAAAGCGGAGAGGAGGGGCGAATGGAGGCGGATAAAGACGGGAGTGTAGAGATTGGCCTCAAAGAGGCGCTGGAACGCGACTTCCGGGCGCGGACTCCTCATGATTTTGAAGAGTTCGATATTGACCCTGTCGCGCGTGATCATGGTGTCGAGTGCTTGCTGAATGTCGTCGTCTCGCATGTACCGCATCGCCTCCGGGTCCAGAGCAAAGCCCAGCTTGCTGCCGATGCGGATCAGCCGTAGCACGCGCAGCGGGTCGTCCATGAAGGTCTGGCGCGGATCGAGCGGCGTCCTCATGATTGTCCGATCCAGGTCCTCGAGACCTCTGCCCGTGAGATCCACAACCTCCTGCTTCTCGAGGTCAAACAGCAGCGCGTTGACAGTCGCGTCGCGTCGGAACGTGTCCTCCTCGGGGGTGCCAAACTCCATCCTAGGGGTCCGGCTCTGGCCGTCGTAGACCTCCTTGCGCAGATTGACCATGTCAATGTCCAGACCGAACAGTTTGCCACCGGCCGTCTCGAGCTTCTTGGACTTGTCATTGTTTCGCTCGACAATGTAGAACCTGCTGAATCTGGCGTCCGGGATGCCCAGGTCAGCGGCCCTCTGCTGGTACTTGGCCTCGATCTCTGGCTTGGCCGAGAAGCTCTCGAGGAAGAGGCCGAATTCGCGGCCCGTCAGGTTGCTCAGCGCCAAATCGAGGTCGGACGAAGGGATGCCGAGGAGGCGATCTCGAACCCAGCCACCCGCGATCCAGATTTGAAGCCCGGGGAAGTGCTGCGCGCAGTCGAGCAGCAGCTCCCGCAGAAGCTGTTCGGCAGGCAGCAAATCGATTGTCCTCGTTGGTGCTGCTGGTGCTGCTGCTGGTGCTGCTGGTGCTGCCATGGTCGTCGATATTTGCTCGACGGACGGCCGGTCCGGCTGCTGTTGTCTTGTTGAATGTATACTCTGCTTGACAGCAGAAAAAGATGTGCCCGAATCACGTTTCAGTCGTTTGGCCGCAGGTTCAGAGGTCGTGGTCATTGCGGGTTTCGCATAAACATGGCACCGCGTCCGCGTCCGCGTCCCCCTCGTCGTTGGAGAGAGCCCGAGCGATGGCGGCTTCTGGCCGAGTCGGAAGGAGAAGCCGGTAAATGTGCGTATGCCTTGTAGTCACGTGGCCCGACCGCGGAGCACGAGCATGATAGGTAATGGTGTTTTTTTGTTTCGCCGAGCTCGAGGACGATGATGGGACGAAATGTTGCTTGTTGGTGATGAATCTGTTGATCTGGCGACGGTGCCGCACCTTGCAAATCGAACACGCAGTTGCGGAAATATGTGGGGCACGACTTTTCGTGATGCAGTCGCTCTGAGTCATCTAGGTACGGGTAGCCGTCTCGGCAAAGCAAACGCAACCATGTCGTCTCGGTGGGCATCAGGGAAGGGAAGAGTACATCCAGAAATACACTGTGGCATGTACAAGCCTACCAGAAGTAACACGAATCACGAAGCAAACCGTCTTTGCTTTCTCAGCCCTATTGTCATTTCAGTCACCGCCAGAGCGCGGCTCGGGCTTGGATTCAATCCATCGTCTTTTTTGCCCTTTCTTTGATTAACTGATTTCTTGATCGATTCATCCGTCTCTCCAATCTAAACCGAAAAGCTCATCATCATTTAAAAATACTCGCGATAATCATGCCGATATCCGCGGCGTTCCAACGGACCAGGCGCGCTCTCCACTTGGACTTGTGCCCTTTTGGCAACATCAACCAAAACCCCTTTATTTTTAGAACCCCCGATTAAGCAAATAAACCCGCCACGTGGCGCTCCCTTGTCCTTCACTCCGCTAGAACATGTCTGATGGCGAAAAGAGTGTGCGTATACCCCGGCCAAAGCTATGCGACGACGACGAGAAAAATCGCGGCCCAGAACAGTCCGTTGTGTGAAAACTTTCATTGTGAGCCCGTTGTAAGTCATGTCAACCTAGTAAAATGAGGTTAAAGACTGACCGAGTAATTAATGCTCCATGGTACTGACTGTTTTTCATGGTTGTTGTCAAGGGCAACTCGCAAGGCGACTTCGCCGACAGCACTGTATCGCGCGACAAATGGCGGCGAGAACGACAACTTGCATGGAGCAACCAATACCATTTCCAGAGCATTAAAAGACCCGCAGCAGAAATACAAAATATGTAACCTCGGAGAGGTACGGTACTCGAGTAGCAAGGCGCCTCCCCCAAACCCCCCCCCTCCCTCTTTTTTTTTTTTTTTTTTTTTTT
>SRPU01001235.1:0-10454 GCA_018360185.1 Claviceps lovelessii
ATTATTATAAAGTATATATAAGCCTAAACTAAGGAATATACTTAATTAAAATAAGCTATTTTATAAGTATAGTAGCTAGTTTATTCTTTTTTAAAGCCTTTTTAACTTTATATTAATTATATACTAATAGTATACCTATATTTATAAGGTAAAGGTAGTTAAAGTTTTTATAAAAAAGTAAAATATAATAATAGTCTTTATTATTAGTTTAGTAGCTATATATTAGTAAATTTACCTTAGAAATATAATAGTTATAAAGAAAGGTATTAAGCTTAATTTATTTTATATATATTTAAATAAGTACTATAAATTTATACTTAATAAAGCTAAAGTAAATATAAACTATTTTAGTAATAAAGATAAAGTTAGGGTTAAGCTTTATTACTATATATTTAATCTAGGTTTAGTATACTTATATAGTAGTTCTCTCCCTATACTAGTAGTTTTTTTACTTTAAAGTAAGCGTCTTAGCTAAAAATAGTTTAAGGAAATAATTATAAAGCTAATTTAAAAATAGTATATAATTTAAGTAGTTATTAGGATTTAGGGGGTATTTATACCCTTAGTATACTAGTTTTTAATAAAGTTAGGTTATTATTATAGTATAAATATTTTAAATCTAGTTAGCTATACTATTAGCTTTAATTTAATAATAAAAGTAAAGTAAATAATAGTTAAGGTAAAGGTTAATTAAAGCTACTACTAACTTAGTTTTAATAAGGGCCTATAGTATAGCTTTAAAAGCCTTAGTAATTATCCTTAAATATTTAGTTTATTTAAAAATAAATACCTTAGCTATTTCCTTTACCTTATTACTAATTACTATAAAAATATAGTATAATCCTATACTATAAATAATAATACTTTAAATTACTTATATATATAATAAGTATATATCTTATAATAAGTAACTCTATATTAATACTATTAGTAATATAAGTATAAGCTACTACTATACTAATTTTAACTTAACCTAGCTTTAGTATACCTTTTATTATAGTTTTTAATAAATTTAAACCTTTAAAAAGTAAGTAAATTAAACTAGCTATATTATATTACTATTAAATTAAACTAAAGTTATAACTATAGTATAGTGCTTTATAAAGTATATAAGTTTACTCTTTTTTAAGTTAAATTTAAGGCCTAATTCCTAGAACTAATTTTAGTAAATTACTTATATAGCTTTAAGGTAGTTCTATATCTCTTTTACTATATAATTATATACTAAAATATTTATATTATTAAAGAAGCCTATAACTAATATAAATTATATAGCCTAGAGTTTAGTATATAATAATATAATATAAAGTAAAAAAAAAATAAAGAAAATAAAAAATCCTTATAGTATTTTTATAGTAATAGGTAAGGGGCTAGTTATTTTATTATTAAAGAAAAGATAGGTAGTATACTTAGTAGTAAAGGAGTAAATTTATACTATAATTTAAGTAAGAATACTAGTAATAATAAAAGTATAAGTAAGTTATTTATAGTAAATAGTATTAAAGGCTATTAATATATTTAGCTAAAGTAATAATATAATACTACTATAGTACTATACTATATATATAAATTCTATTAATATACTTAATATAACTTCTATAAACTAATTTACTTTATTACCTATTTATAAATTAAGTAGTGCTTTACCTAACTTAGTTATAAAGATAAGCTAAGTTACTATTATTACTTTTATAACCCTACTAACTATACTAAGAAGTAAAATTAAATATTAAGCCCTTACCCTTTATTACTTTATTAAAGTCTTGCTTAATTTATAAAAAATAATAACTTTTACTTACTAAAATAAAGCTAGCTAGTAATTAAGATAATAGTATATATTTAGTAAGTAAGTAAGAGTTTATATTAATAGCTTACTATAAACTTTAAGGTAGCTTATTAAAAGTTTATTAAGTTTTAATACTTTTTAGCTAAATAAGCTTTTTATAATACTATAAATTTTATTAGTATTAAATTAATTATTAATTAGGAATATTATAGTATTAAGGTAGCTATTTAGGTTACTTAGTATATTATTAAGTTAGGCTTAAGAAGAAAAAAAGAAATACTTAGCTAAAGCAGTAGCTTTCTTTTAATATATTTTAATAATTATAATATTTATATCTTTACCTTATAGAAAAGTAGGGATTTACTACTATTTTAGTAATAAGCTATTATAAAGCTATACCTATTATTTAAGCTTTTAAAGGTTTTTATATTAAGTAGTTATAGCCTTAACTACTATATATTAAATACTTTACTATTTATTATAAATAACTTAATTCTATATTTATACTATATTAGTTATATACTACTAGTTCTCTTTAGTATAAAATACTCTTTACTATTAAAGTAGTTTTTTAATATTTTAAGTTACTTTTTTAATATATTAGTTTTACTATAGGTTTAGCTTAAAACTATTTTAAAGTTTCTTTAAAACTATTATATTTATAATAAACTAAAGTTTAGCTATTAACTATTTTATAAAGTAATTAATTTTCTTTAGTAATTAAAGTTAAGGCTTTATAATATTAAGCTAAAACTATACTATAGCTTTTATAATAATAAGGTTATTATTTATATATAACTATTTAAACTAAGGAGAATAGCTACTATATAGCTTAAGGCTAAAGCTTATATAAATAAGCTATAGTATATAGTTAGACTTAATAAGGTTAAGGCTTTTTAAAAAGTTAATATTTATATTATAAATAGCCTAGGTATAGTTAATAATACTATTCCTTTTTTTTTATTTTTTTTATATTATTTTACCTTATAGTATTATAAGTCTAAGCTACTATTACTTTATTAATATAAAAAGTATATTATATTTTACTAAAGTCTAACTATAATAATTTTAAAGTAAATAATATTAATTAAAGTTATTAATAAATATATTATAATTAAGGGGTAAAGCTAATATAAATTTAAGTAAAGGTAATATTTAGTTAGGTTTATAGGTTAGGAAATAAATAAAGTAAATATTATACCTTATTATTATAATAAAGTACTAATTCTTACCTACCTATATTATTTATGCCTTAAGTCTATACTAATAATATATATAAATTATAGTATAGCTACTCTAAGTTATAAGCTAAAAGTAGCTAAGGCTAAAATTAAGTAGTTTACTATTTAAAGTCCTTAATTTTTATATTGCTATTATATTAGTACTAAGCTAAGACTCTAGCACTAAGTATATTAAATAGGTTCTTTTCTATATATTCTAATATATAACCTTAATTATATACCTTATATTATATATTAAGTTAGACTTAGTTTATTTAAAGCTATAGTAGCTATAAGTTATTAGCTTAAAAAGGCTTCTATAGCTACTTATAAATATTATATTAATTCTAGCCTTAATTTAAAAAGATAGGTATATAGTTAACTAACTTATTTTTAAAGTAAAGCTTTTTATAAAAGTAAATTACTTATATTTTATTTTTAACTATAGCTAAGTACCTTAATTTATTCTTTTTATTTTAACTAAAGAGAGGGTTTAGTAAAGGCTAGGGGCTATATTAAGTATATAGTATATATATAGTTTTATTACTTATTAGTAGTATTATATATATAGAATTATACTAGGTATAGCCTTAAGTAATTAATATAGTATTTATAAATAGCTTTTATTAGTATTAGGTAAAACTACTTACCTTTTATATAATAATTAGTAGTATAGTAGCTATATTATAAAGATATAATATAGTATATAGTAATATATTTAAATTTAAAATACCTATAATATTAATAAAGGTAAATAGCTTTATTATAAGATTTAGCTTTAAATATCTTAGCCTTATAAATAATATTAATATAGTATAGCCTATTTACTACTTTAATACTATTAATAATAATAATAAGGGGGGATTATATAGTAATACTATATAGCTTTTATACTATAATTTATATAAAGCCTTAACTATTAACTATAATTAAAGCCTAAAGAATATAGTCTCTTTTTTAGTTCTATATATAGTATATAGAGAAGCCCTTAATAATAATATTAAATATATATTAGCTTAGTATTACTTTTAGTTTAAAAGCAGTATTAATTTATATAGTATCTTTAATATAAGGCTTTATTATATTTTAAAATATAATAATAGTATTATTACTCTAAAGGTAGTAAGCTATTATTATAATATTAATACTAATAGCTTAATTAATAGTAATAATAGTATTTTTAAGTAAATAATTTTAAATTACTTTAACTATAGTAATACCTTTAATAATATATGCTATTACTTTTCGCGAATTCGCCTGCACCGCAGTAGCGATGCGGAATCGACTCTAAACCTCTTAAAAAGTGTAGAAAAAGAATCGCTATATCCGTTTACCCCTATTTCTAATAGCGTATTAGTGCTAGAGCGTAGGCGCGGTGGATAAGGTAATATTAATGGATATTAATAGTGGAAACTATAGCCTTATATAGAGCTACTATTACCTACTTATAGATTAGGGTAGCTTTATATTAATAGTATCCTAAGTTGCTTCTATACTACTACCTATATATAAGTAAATACTAAATTACCTTATAGTTAAATATAATAAGATAACTAAACTTATACTAGCTATAGTGCTAGAGAGTGTATAGAATATTATTCTCTATATAGATAACGCAGCCTTAATGCGCGCTTAATGCAGCCTTCTAATACCTTAAACCCTTACTAAAATAATAATATTAACTTTACTATTACCCTATAAACCTATTATAGTTTAAAACCTTAAAAAAGTAGTAAAGTATATAGTTAAAAAAGCTATAAGTAATAAAAATACACTAGCCCTAAGCTAGGCTAGTATTGCTATTAAGGGGATTTTCTATTCTTTAGTTTAATAGGTTTACTCTATAACTATAATAATATTCCTTTAAGTTTATTATAAAACTATTATTAAAGGTATTACTATAGCTAAAGCTATTTAGAATTATTTACTTAAAGATATTATTACTATTATTAATTAAGCTACTAGCACTAATACTATAGTAGTAGCTTACTGCCTTTAGAGTAATAACACTATTATTATATTTTAAGATATAGTAAAGCCTTATACTAAAGATACTATATAGGTTAGCACTGCTTTTAAACTAAAAGCAGCACTAAGCTAATATATATTTAGTATTATTATTAAGGGCTTCCCTATATACTATATATAGAACTAGGAGAGAGACTATATCCTTTAAGCCCTAGTTATAGCTAATAGTTAAGGCCTTATATAGATTATAGTGTAAAGGCTATATAGCACTGCTATATAGTCCCCCTTTATTATTACTATTAATAGTATTAAAGCAGTAAATAGGCTATGCTATACTAGTGTTATCTATAAGGCTAAGATATTTAAAGCTAAACCCTATAATAAAGCTATTTACCCCTATTAGTGTTATAGGTGTTTTAAATTTAGATATATTACTATATATTGCACTACGCCTCTATAGTATAGCCGCTACGCTACTAGTTATTATATAGAAGGTAAGTAGTCTTGCTTAGTACTAATAGGAGCTATTTATAAATACTACGTTAACTATTTGGGGCTACACCTAGCGTAGTTCTATATATATAATACTACTAATAAATAATAGAACTGCATATATACTATATACCTAGTATAGCCCCTAGCCTTTACTAAACCCCCCCCTTAGTTAGAATAGGAAGGATAGACTAAAGTGCCTAGCTATAGCTAGAGATAGAATATAAGCAACCTACTTTTATAAGAGGCTTTGCCTTAGAAATAAGTTAGTTAACTATATACCTACCTCTCTAAATTAAGGCTAGAATTAATATAATATTTATAAGTAGCTATAGAAGCCTTTCTAAGCTAGCAACCTATAGCTACTATAGCCTTAAATAAGCTAAGTCTAACCTAATATATAATATAAGGTATATAATTAAGGTTATATACTAAAATATATAGAAAAAAACCTATTTAATATACCTAGCGCTAGAGTCCTAACCTAGTATTAATATAATAGCAATATAGGAACTAAGGACTTTAAATAGTAAACTACTTAATCCTAGCCTTAGCTGCTTTTAGCTTATAACTTAAAGTAGCTATACTATAATCTATATACACTGCTAGTATAAACCTAAGGTATAGATAATATAGGCTAGCGAGGACTAGTGCTTTATTATAATAATAGGGCATAATATTTACTCTATTTACTCCCTAACCCATAAACCTAACTAGACTTTACCCCTACTTAAATTTGTATTAGCCCTGCCCCTTAATTATAATGTCTTTATTAGTGACTTTAACTAATACTACCTGCTTTAGAACTATTATAGTTAAACCTTAGTAGGATATAACGCACTCCTTGCGTTAGTAGAGCGGTAGTGGCTTAGACTTATAACGCTTTAGGGTAAGGTGATGTGGAGGACGCAGGGGAGAAGGGATAGCACTATTGACCACGCCTGGGCTACCTATGGTACAGACGTTGACTTCCTGGGAGGCATAGACCTCGCTGGGTCCGACCATATACCACAGATGTATATGGATGACGACCTTGTCGCCGCGGAGGCTGCGGTGCGGTTCCGGCCCGATATTGCGGAGCCCCAACTTCAATCACTGGAGGAGATTGACCACTTTGTAGAATGGTTAGTGGCCGAACTTTAGTCTATTGTAGACATAGCAGTCCTAAGGGAACCCTAGGGCGGTCCTAAGCTAAATCTATAGTGGAACTAGCGTGCTAAAGAAGTAACTCAAAACGCTAAGAGGGCACTTTAACAGTAGAGGGCGTCTTGCACTGAAGAGAACTGGCGGCGCGCAACCGACGCGGCACAGACACAGAACCGAGTCATCCACGACGAACGGCGCGCCCGACTCGACGATATACCAAGCGACCTAGACAGCCGCCTCGATGCCGCCACGTTTCCGACTGAGGACTGATTCAACGCCGACGAGATCTATGGTATTATAAAGAGCCTATCTAGCTAGAAAGCACCTAGACTTAACAAACTCCTAGCGGGCTACCTTAAAGTCTATAGTAGGCTATTAGCATAAACCCTTACCTACCTACTAAATGCGTGCTGCTGTATTAGTTACTACCTAGCTCTATTTTAGCAGGCAAAAGTTATTATTCTCTATAAACTAGGTAAGACCTTAATAGAGTAGTAAAGGGCAGGGGCCTAGCATTTAATCTTACTCCTTAGTATAGTTAGTAAGGTTATAGAAGCAGTAGTAGTAAGTTAGCTTACCCTTATAGCTAAATTAGGTAAAGCACTACCTAACCTATAAATAGGTAATAGGGCGGATTAGTCTATAGAAGTTATATTAAGTGTGTTAGTAAAATCCGTGCGTATAGTGTAGCACTATAGCGGTATTGCGTTGCTACTATAGCTAAATATATTAGTAGCCTTTAACACTATTTACTATAAATAACTTACCTATACCCTTATTACTGCTAGCATTCCTGCCTAAATTATAGTATAAACCCGCTCCTTTACTGCTAGGTATACTGCCTACCTTTTTTTTAATAGAGAAATAATAAGCCCCTTACTTATTACTATAGGGGTGCTATAGGGGTCCCCTATCTTACCTATTCTCTTTTTACTTTATATTATACTATTATACACTAAACTCTAAGCTATATAGTTTATATTAATAATAGGCTTTTCTAATAATATAAACATTCTAGTATATAGTTATATAGTGAAAGAAACGTAGGACTGCCTTAAGGCTATATAGGCTATTTACTAAAATTAGTCTTAAGAATTAGGCCTTAAATTTAACCTAAGAAAGAGTAAACTTATATACTTTATAAAATGCTACGCTATAGTTATAACTCTAGTCTAACTTAGTACTAATATAATATAGCTAGTTTAATCTACTTACTTCCTAGGGGTTTAGATTTACTAAAAACTATAATAGAAAGCATACTAAAGCTAGGTTAAGTTAAAATTAATGTAGCAGTGGCTTGCACTTACATTGCTAGTAGTATTAATATAGGGTTACTTACTATAGGATGTATGCTTATTATATACGCAAGTAATCTAGAGTATTATTGCTTATAGTATAGGATTATACTATACCCCTATAGTAATTAGCAGTAAGGTAAGGGGGATAGCTAAGGCATTTATTTCTAAGTAAACTAAGTGCCTAAGGATAGTTACTAGGGCCTTTAAGGCTATACTATAGGCCCTTATTAAAACTAAGTTAGCAGTAGCTTTAATTAACCTCTACCTTAACTACTACTTACTTTACTTTTATTATTAAATTAAGGCTAATAGTATAGCTAACTAGATTTAAAATGCCTACACTATAGTAGTAGCCTAACTCTATTAAAGACTAGTATGCTAGGGGCGCAGACGCCCCTTAAATCCTAATAACTGCCTAAACTATACACTATTCCTAAATTAGCCTTATAATTATCCCCTTAAACTATCTTTAGCTAAGGCGCTTACCCTAAAGTAAAAAGACTGCTAGTATAGGGAAAGGACTGCTATATAAGTACACTAGACCTAGGTTAAATGTATAGCAGCGGAGCTTAACTCTAACTTTACCTTTACTACTAAGATAGTTTATATTTACTTTAGCCTTACTAAGTATAAATCTATAGCACTTATCTAAATACATATAGAATAAATTAAGCTTAATACCTTTCTTTATAATTACTACATTCCTAAGGTGGATTTGCTAATATATAGCTACTAAACTAATAATAAAGACTACTATTATATTTTACTCTTTTATAAAAACTTTAACTACCTCTACCCTATAAATATAGGCACACTACTAGTATATAATTAATATAAGGTTAGGAAGGCCCTTAAAAAGAATAAACTAGCCACTACACTTATAAAATAGCTTATTTTAACTAGGCGCATTCTTTAGTTTAGGCTTACATACACTTTATAATAATAATAGACTAAGGATATTAAGGACTTAATACAGTAAGGCACCCAATGCAGTATAGAGGCAGGAGCGGTAGGAAGCTATAGAGGCATTATAGTTAGTATAGAATAGTTTAATATATAAATTATATTAAATAATAAATAATAAATAGTAGCAAAAAATTATAGGCATAGTATGCCTACGCTAGCCCTAGCCCTACTCCTCCTTAGCCTCCCTACTAACCTCCCCCTCCCCCTCCCCCTTATTCTCTACTGCCTCCTCCTTTTCCCCCTCTTTAGTATAGCTTTATACTATAATTAGGCTAAGCCTATAGATTTTTTATAATAGGTTATTATACTTCTTTAGTGTATTAGTAATATAGTAGGCTTATAATAGTATCTTACCCCTAACTAAAGTTAAGGCTAAGACTACTATAGCACTACTAGGTAACTATATTACTATTATAGCAGCTACCTCTGCCTCTTTTATAAGTTATTATGCCTCCTTTTAAATAATATTATACTCCCTAGCCTATCCCTAGGTTAGCACTATACTAATACTATAATAGCATTATAATAATACTACTATAAACTTATATTAATAGGCTCCCTAAAGGTATAGAGGTTTTATATATTTATTACCCGCTTAATAGTTTTCTAGTATAAGGTAATATTTTAGTTTAACTATAGCACTAATTAACTACTAACCTACTACTAATGCAGATAATATATAGAATACTTACTCCTAAATAAGTTTTTTTAGCTTTTATACACTTAAAGCATACGCTACTAGTACCTATATAGATTAAAGATAGTAATAGTGTAGGTATTAGAGGAGTCCTAATCTTTAGTGTAATAGCACTATTTATTAATATTTTTAGCTTATATTAAGTAAGCCTTATAGGGCTAGTCCTTAAGCTAGCCTAGCTATACTATAGGTTAGCAGTAGTAATGCATTAGGTTAAAGTTAGCACTTACCCCTAGAGTAATAATTTTATTTATAAATAGTATTTTAATTAGCCCTATAGTTAGTAGGGAGCGGTAATATAGTAGCATTATTATAATAAAAGGTTAGGAGTATACTTATAATAGAAGTAATTAATAAAGAAGAAAGAAAGAAGAGAAAAGGCTAAAAATAAAGAAAAAAGGGTAGCTTTTATAATTATTTCTTTCTTCCTTATATAACTAATAGTTAGCTAGTAGTTAATCTGCTAATAGCTAACTGCTAGCTAGTGTAGCTAACGCTATAAAGGTATAAAAGCTAGTAGAAGGTTTTTAATAAGGAGGTAGTAGCCTAAGGGGAATAATAAGGGACTAATATAGTGCTTAATAAGAGTTACTAAAGTAACTTAAAATAATGCATAGACTACTCCTAAAGATAATCCACTACTTTACTGCGCCTCTACTAACCTATACCGATTTTAGTTTTATAATACATACTCTCCTATAATGCTAGTTAAGTTTAGCTAGCAGCGTATATTTATATATAGTTAGAACCAGCGCAGGGCCACTCTAGCTCTGCGGCGGATACTATTACGGTTGTATATAGGTTTTCCTCCCTGCTCTAGGGTTTTTCCTATATAGTTTTAGTAGCAGAGGTACTAGCTATTAGGCTTAGCCTGACTAGAG
>SRPU01001236.1:0-10451 GCA_018360185.1 Claviceps lovelessii
AGAATTTAGGTAAATATAGAAATCCCTTAGAGACTATCCCTCTCTTTATTTTATAAATTCTAGTTATTAAGCCAATCTAACTTTATAATTTTTAGAATCTTTAATTAGGAATAAGGTCTATTTTAGGAATCTATTCTAATTATTTTTCTAGGTCTCTTTTTAGTTTAGATCTTCTTTAATAAATTAATCCTAACAAGAGCAACAATTAAGTTCTATATAGTTGTAAGTAAGGATAATTTTCTAGTAGTCCTTTTAATAACACTTAAGCACGCTATTAATTGCCTAATACAAATTATTTATCTAATCCTCTCTTTTTTATAAGGTAGTATTTAGTTCTAATTTAGTAATATTGCTAACTTTTACTTCTTTATTACTACTAGTGTGTAAATTATTAAATAAATAATAAACATAATAGGAATAGTGCTCTATTTCTAACTAATTTAGTAGGGCATTCTTTAGTTTCTATTCTTATATTTACAATTGCTAGATTTCTTTAAGCTATTAGATTTACTACTAAATAGCCTATTCCTCTAATATAGTCTCGGTTTCTATATATTCCTTAGTTAGTCCTTAGTCCTAAAATAAGGATTCTCCCTAACTATAAGTCTATATATATAACATTCTAACTATATTAACTTCCTAGGTAATTGCTTAAAGAAGTCTTAGAATGTTAAGCTAGTTGCTTAGAAATTAGAGGCAATTAGGTAGAATAAATATAATAGGAATTAGTATGTATTTAAATAATAAGGCTAGCTATATATTTAAGCTAAGACTTATCCTTCTTTTCCTTAAAGGTAATTCCCTATTAAATCTCTAGAGAATATCCCCTTATTCTATAGTATCTTTATTCTATAACACGCTACTAATGCATAGATATCTAGTTTATTCTAATATCTAATTATCTCCAATTGGGTATAGAATCATTGTCACAAGGTGGACCGACGAATGTGACAATTGGGTCTGATTCCCTCCATTACTAGATTAGGCATAACAAAATATCTAACTTTATAAACTACTAAGTATTAGTTAGAAAGTATAAAGTTTTCTTAATAAGTAATAGTAAGTAATAGTCTTAGTTTATAATTTTATTTAGTATTTTATAATTTATATAAAAATACTAGCTACTCTTTATTTTCTTAACTAAAAGTATTAGTATAGCTATTAAGGAGAAAGAGGCTTAAAATTTAATTTTTATTTATTAAGTTTATAATTTATTTTTATATTTTTAATAGCTAATTCTATAGTATATTATAAAGGGGTGCCTAAGGTAGGTTTAATATACTACTATTAGAATTATATTATAATTAAATATAATAATTAGCCTAGCCTTAGTAAGAAAGTAAAGCATTAGTATTTTTATAGTAAAATAAATCTTTTAAGTTAGTAAGTTTATTAAGTAATAAAAAGAAATCTTTTTTTTTTAGGTATATTAGGCCTACTATAGAAATAAAAATAATATTAATCTTTTATAAACTTATAGCTATAATACTCCTTACCTTATTTAACTTTAATATATACTAGGCTAAGCTAGTATATACTAAGCTTAGTATAGTAACTATTAGTAATATTATATTTTAAGTATTAAAGGTATAAATCTATAAACTACCCTATATATAAATAACTAGTAAGTGCTTAGTAATATATAATATAATATTATTTTAAGCTATTTATAGCGCTTTAAGAATATAGTCTTATAAGAGACTTAGAATTATATAGGCTATAATAAAGAATATTTACCTATTTAAATTAGCCTTAAATAAAATAAAATAAGTAATTTATAGCTACTAAAAGGTATTAATATAGCTATACTTTATTACTATTATAATAATAGTTAGGATATATAGTTAAGTTAAGGGAATTTATTAAAGGCTTAGCCTTTAAACTATACTCTTACTTATAGTAGTATAGCTATTATAACTATTATTTACTTAAGTATTAATAAACTAAAAATTATTATAAAGAAAGAAAAGAAGAAATAGTACTTTCTTTATATAATATTTTATCTCTTTATAAATATTTAAGCTATTATTAATATAAATATAATATAAGCTATTACTATCTATATATATTTTATTATTAAAATTTATATAATAAAACTATTTTTTTTAAATTAAAACTATTATTATTATTAAGGGCTTTTTTATTAAAGGTATTTAAAACCCTAATTTTAAGTTCTTTTAAAGAGTAATAGGCTAAGAGCTAAGTATAGCCTTTAATATAGTAGCTATTATTACTATAATATAAATATTATTAGGCAGCCTTATAGTATTTAATAATATTTTCTAAAACCTATATTATATATACTATACTCTTAATAGGTATAGGTTTTATACTAAACTTAGCTTTACTAAAGAACTTATAGCTTTATTTAGTGCCTATAAAGCCTATAAAGTTAATACTTATTATAGCTATATTACCCTTATAGTTATATTTAGCCTAAGGCTAGTAATATACCTTAATATATTTTTTAATTTAATATAAATTAATATTTAAAGCAATGCTATAGTATTATATAACTACTATAAAATAATTAGAATAAAGAATATTATAATTTATATAATAGTTTTTTATTTATTTATTAAGTTTTATTTAAAGCTAAGTAAGCTTTATTATATTTACTTATATACTACCTTTAGCTAAGTAAAGTTTTTATTTAAAATAAATAAAGAAATTAATAAATTACTTATTTAAGCATTACTTTAGTTAATTTAGCTTTATAATTATATATTTCTTTTAATAAGGGTTTATAAATATAGTATTAAAGTAATTAAGGAAATAATTAAGTATATATTAATAGTTACTACTAAGCTTAAAAAATAAAGTAACTTATATTTAAACCTTAAATAATAAGTTTTAGTAAATAAGGAATTACTTATTATAGTTAGTACTAATAAAGTTTAAATTAGCCTTTAGCTTATATATTATAAAGCTTTACTAAGCTTAGAATATAATCTTATTTTTATTATAAGGATTTCTTATTAAAAGTAGTTTATATTTAAATTATACTTAGTTAGAATATATTAAGGTATTTATATAAAATACCTAATTTATTAAGGCTACTTAGTAATATAATTCTTTTAACTAAGCTATTATTAAAGTAATAGTTTTATAAAAATAGTATAAGTTTTATATATTACCTAATTAGACTACTTATTTATAATACTAAGGGTTTATTATATTATATATATATAAATAAATTTTATAAATAATATCTTAATAAATAATAATTATTATAAACTAGCCTAAATAGCTACTATAATTTAGTATTAATAAAGTTATTATTATTTATAAAGGGAAAGGGGAAATTACTATTCCCCTTCTTTATATATATACTATATATATAGTATATATCCTTAAGGTTTGCCCTATAGGTGCAATAGGTCTCCTTATATGCCCCTCTCTTGCTCCACTAAGGATCCAAGCTGCTAGCTTAAATCCATTACAGTTAAGTATAATATTAAATACTTGACTAAAGAATCTTTAAGGGTATTATTATATTTTAAAATTAATATTACTTATTAAGTAGAAAATTAAAAGTAATTTATATAAATTTAGATATTTATATAAAAGCTAATATAATTAGTCTTTTATTAATATAAAAAAAGGGATTTAAAAGGAAAAAAGGAATATTCATTTTAATTAAAATTATTAATAGTTAAAATATTTTTAGTTTAAATATATAGGCTTCATTATTATACTTATTTAATTTATATAGTATAAAATAAACTATTACTTAATATTATATTAAAATTAACTTAAAAAAGAATATAATTTTATTAAGAATATCTGTATTAAAAGATTTAAATATTTTTATATAGCCTACTATATTAATATATTACTTTAATTTAAAACCTAATAATTTTATATTATTAAATACTAAAAAGTTTTATAGAGAAGTAACTTAATTACTATATATATATATATATTATTTATAAATTAAAAACTATTACTCTTTAAATTTAAAGATATTTAAACTAAATATATATTTATTATTTTAAAAAAGCTTTAAAAATATAAATAAGTCTTTAAAATAAAATTAGCTAAGAATTTACCTATTTATTAAAATACTAATTATATAATTAATCTTAAACTAAGAATTAAACCTTTATATAAATTAATTTATTTATTATTTTTAGTAAAGCTTTAAGTATTATAAACTTATTTAAATAAAAACCTAAAACTTAGTTATATTTAAGCCTTAAAGAGTCCTATAAAAGCACTAATTTTATTAATACCAATAAAAGATAGTTTCTTATAATTATATATTAATTACTATAAATTAAATAATATTACTATTAAAAATAATTACCTATTATTACTTATTTCTAAAATTTTAAATTATATCTTAGAAGTAAAATAGGTTTTAATAGTAAATATTAAAGAAGCTTATAATTATATTTAAATTACTTAAAAAGATAAATAAAAAACTACTTTCTATACTTATTATAGTTATTATAAATATTTAGTAATACTATTTAAATTAATAAATATATTTATAACTTTCTAATAGTATATTAATTAAGCTTTTTATAGTCTTATTAATATAATATATATTATTTATTTAAATAATATTTTTATTTTCTTAAAAACCTAAGAAAAATATACTATTATTATTATTATTATTATTGTTACTCTAGTCAGGCTAAGCCCAATAGCTAGTACCTCTGCTACTAAAACTATATAGGAAAAACCCTAGAGTAGGGAGGAAAACCTATATACAACCGTGATGGTATCCGCCGCGGAGCCGGAGTGGCCCCGCGCTGGTTCCGACTGTATATAAAAGTGCGCTGCCGGCCAAACTCGACCAGCATTGCAGGAGAGTGTGTGTTGCGAAAAATATACTATATATTTAAAATAAATTTTTAATTAACTTAAGAAAGCTAATTTATTTATATATTTAAATAAATATAAATTTTATTAGTAATTAGTTTAATTTTTTAGAATTTATTCTAATAAGGGAAGGAGTTAAAATACATTTAAAATAAATTTAAACTATTACTAATTAGCTTAAACCTAAAACTTATTATAATATTTAAGTTTTTTTAGAATTCTATAATTTTATTAATAATTTATTTATAAATAGTCTACTATTATAGTATTATTAATAGCTTTTTTAAAAGGGAGTTAAAATAAAAAGAAATTAAAATTAGTATATTTAAAGAAAGAGAAGTAATAAGTATACTAAACTCTTAAAAATACTTTTATTAAAGCCTCTTTACCATATTATATTAATTCTAATTTTTATTATTATTATTTAATACTCTAGTTAGGCTAAGCCTAATAGCTAGTACCTCTACTACTAAAACTATATAGGAAAAACCCTAGAGTAGGGAGGAAAACCTATATATAACTATAATAGTATCCGCTATAGAGCTAAAGTAGCCCTACGCTAGTTCTAACTATATATAGAAGTGTACTACTAGCTAAACTTAATTAGTATTATAGAAGAGTGTATATTATAAAACTAGGATTAGTATAGGTTAGTGGAGGCATAGTAAAGCAGTGGATTACCCTTAGGAGTAGTCTATATATTATTTTAAGTTACTTTAATAACTTTTATTAGGTACTATATTAGTCCCTTACTATTCCCCTTAGGCTACTGCCTTTTTACTAAAAACCTTCTACTAGCTTCTATACCTTTATAGTATTAGCTATACTAGCTAGTAGTTAGCTATTAGCAGACTAACTACTAGCTAACTATTAGTTATATAAGAAAGAAAGAGATAATTATAAAAGCTGCCCTTTTCTCTTTATTTTTAGCCTTTTTTCTTTTTTTTTCCTTCTTTATTAATTACTTTTATTATAAGTATACCCCTAACCTTCTATTATAGTAGTGCTACTATATTACTACTCCCTACTAATTATAGGGCTAATTAAGATACTATTTATAAATAAAATTATTACTTTAGGGGTAAGTGCTAACTGTTACATCCAGAAGGAGCTGATGATGTATTTATGATCTATCTAAGAATGCTCACACCACACAAAATGTATGGTATAGGCATATCTGGCAAGATGCCTAAGATATAAGGCTAAACTAGGGCATTGCAGTCCGTGGGTTCTAAAGAGATTAGGCTAAGAGGAACCTAGGAATCTTATAATGTATAACACCACCCCTATAGCTAAATAATTAGCCTATACTAGATATATATAATATCTATTTACAAAGGAGTGTAATATAGAAAATATTAAATATATTAAAGGGTCCAAAGAAAATTCACATAAAGAAGGTTAGGCTTCCTAATAAGGTTAATAAATTATAACTAATATTAATATATAAGCAATAGAAATTATAAGGAAAACGCATAGAAAAGGAGGAAAGGGGAAATATATAAGTATAATTAACAATGCTTGCGCGCAGGAAGCTTAGACTTTATAATTATATTAAGCATACGCATAAAGTTATTATATTTATTATGCTTAAGGCCTTTAGTAAAGCTATTAGTAATTATTTAATTAGTGCTAACCTACTTAAGGTAAAAGAGGCTATTGCAAATCCTCTATATAATCTATTTATATTATAAATTAATATGCCTTATATAGCTACAATACTTTTTATTAAGTACATTTACCTTAGCGTTTTAACTATTTATAAATAATAATAAAGGATAGATTTAACTAAACCTAAAGTCTTTAATTAGCTAAGAGACCTAGGTTATAGAAAGCGCTATAAGTATAAGATTAAGGAATTCAGCTTCTATAGTACTTAATATAACTATAGATTACTGCTTTAAAGCCTAAAGAATAGCGCTGCTATTAACTATTATAATATAACTAATAGTAGAGCGCCTTATATTAAGGTTATTACTATAAAAGGCATTGCTATAGCTATAGACTTAGAAAGTGTAATTAGCAGTACCCTAACTATATATACCACTAAGAAAAACCCCTAGTTCTTTTATTCCTTAAAGATATTTCTAAAGGTGTTTCTTTAGGTTTATATAAATCTGCTTTAGGGCTAGATTTACTATACTAAGCTTATTTACTATATATATAATATTAGGTCTTATATATATTAAAAGCTAGTTAAAGCAATTAATTTTATATTACTAATTCTTTAGAATTCTAACTATTAGGAGGTCTTTCTAATTTAGAGAAATCTTAAGCTTAGGAAGCTAAGGTATATAAGCTAGAGTTAGGCTAGAAGTATTATACTATTAAAAAATAGAATTAATATACTTTGCCTAATAAAGTAAAATAGTCTAGCGGTTATAATTCTATTTAAATTATATACTAAGGAATATTCTAACTATACCTAGCTATTTAAGCTTATATTATAATTCTAGTATATTAAGCACTAAGTCTATAATAGTATTTAAGGAAGCCACTATAATAATATTATTAATATAAAGAAGTAAGAAAATAAAGTTATTATAAGTAAAAATATATAGCTTACTTAAAAGGCACTTAAAGCTATACTTAGAGAGCTTAGTAGATATATTATTAAGCTACTAAAAAGGGGATATTAGAAAACTATAGAGTATATAATTAAGGTAATATATATATCCTAACCTATCTATATAGCTATAAGGTTGCTTTATAAAAACCTTAGATTTAGCCTCTATATTTAAAAAGGCATTAATAGCATTATACTGCTACTACTTAAGATTAAGGATAGTAATAATTACATAAAAAATATATAAAGAAACTAGGTATACTACTATAGTATAGAGATCTTAAGCATTAAAGACCTTAGAGTGTTAGTTGCTATAAATAACCTAGTAAGCCTTTAGAAAAGGTAGCCTATTAATAAGATATTTAATAGTATAAACCTATTAGCTATTAAAGATAATAGCGTTCTTTAGTATATATATAAGACTTTAGCTATTCTTTTATTATATCTTTTCTAATTCTTTAATCTTAGCTAGTTGCTAAAAGGTTTAATAGTTAGGCAGCTTATATGCCTTAAACTAATTTAATAGAATATATATCTTTATATCTACTATACTTGCTATTTATACTATTATTATACAATATAAAGGGTTTATTAAATTATTTAAATTATAGATATTATTATTATAGTATATAAGATTTATATGCTTAGGCTCTTTAAAGCCATTAGGAAAAGCGCATTTTTAACTATATATTATAATATATAAATAATCCTTATAAATACCTATATGCAATAATTATCTTATACTAAGCTAGATAGAAGAGAACTCTTAGTTAACTAACTTTAAGCTTTAAGCCTATATATTCTTTGCTTTATATTCGCTTAATGCTTATTATATTTCTTCTTTTTAAAGTAAAAGAGTGACTTTACTTATAACTACCTTTAGAGACTTAGTAATTATAATAATATCTTCTATATTAGCTAGATTTATAGTATTTAGCCTATTTTACATCTCTATATCTTTAATAGAGGGAATAGGCTTAAAAAGCGCCTTATTCTTATATTTATTAGGGTTAATAATAAGTTCTTTTATATATTTAAATGTAATAATTCACTCCTTATACTGCAATTCTAGTAGGTTCTTTAATATTATTATTATTAGTAGCTTAAAGGGACTATAAAGAGAAGGTTCCTTAGGAGAAGTAGTTAACCTTTAGTATATTTAATTAGATAAAAGGTTATAGTTTAGTGTGTTTTTAGTAATATTATAACCTTAAGAGGCATTTATAGTATAAGGTAAGACTAGGTATTATTAGCCTTTATTCTACTATATAGGGTTATCCTTAGCTATAGAATTTATATAAGGTAAAGTAATAATTCTCCTACCCTTTTCTTTAAATATAGAATTAACTAATTCTATAATAAATTTAGTTTTATTAAAGGCATTATAAGATATAATAAAGTTCTTCTAAAATTAAATATCTTATGCCTTAATAATATAGCTTTCTTCTAGTAGCTAAACCTTAAATAAATAGTATTTATTACCTTCTATGCCTATAAGGCGCCCCTTTTTTACTCTAAGGGATATTTTCTATATTTTAACACACCTTTTATTAGGGATATATATATAGGCAATATACCTCTAGGTTTAAAGATTTTTTATAGATAAGTTATTAATAAGGCTAATTTTATTAAAGAGCGCTTATTATAGTAATTTTCCACTAGGAGTGCTGCTAGTTAGTAGAATATTTATAATCTTAGCTATATGCTTTATAGCATAAGGCTAGAGTGTATTAGGAAGCTTAGCATTAATTATTAATACTTAAGCTATATCTATAAGGGTTTTCCTAGCTCTTTTAATAATGCCTTAATAGGCAGGAATATAGGGAGCTTTAGTGTAATAAATAATGCCTTTCTTATAGTAGTAAATTATAAACTTTTTACCTAGGAATTCTATAGCATTATTAGTATAAAAGCACTTAATAGTAAAACCGCTGCTTATATTTTTTATAGTAGTCTACTATACCTCTACGGCTTTCTACGAATTCTTACAACTTATAGTTAAAATAACCTAGTAAAAGCAGGTAAAAATATTAATTATATATAAAGTGTAATTCTTACCGCTAAATCCCTTTAGTTTATATATAATATAATCCTAAAAAACGCGCCTAAAGAAGGCATTAATATTAAGTTATAGCTTATAATAAATAATTTAGTTAGCTTTTATAAGATAGTATGCTTTATAGTAAAAGTTATGCAAAGAGATTAGATTAATTAATATGCCTACTTCTTTATATATATAGAGTATTTAATCCTTCCCTATATGCCTAAGCCGCTTATATAAAAGGCTATATTCTATATTCTTTATAATAGCTTTAGTAGGCAACGCTATAAAGTTAAAGTAAGGTTCTTTATTATATAGCTTAAGCACTATAATATTAAATACCTAATGGAAGGAAGCTATAAGTTATGCTAAAGACTTTATAATTAGTTAATCTATAGACCTATTTATAATAATACTAGCTTAATAAAGAAGACCTAGGGAAATTATATTAACTTCTGCCTTAGGGGCAAGCTATATATTTAATAGCTTAAGATAGCCTTTATTAATAGGTAACTTAACTATTTTAATGCTTTTTATAGTAAGTAGCTAACTATTACTTATAGTTATAGGTCTTACTTTAACGTTAGTATTTAAGTATATAAACTACTTTATAGAATTAAAGGTATAATTACTATATCCTATATTTAGAATATAATCTTATTTTATAAGTTAGTTATAATTAGTAGTAGTAGCATAACTATTATTAACGCTTATAGTTATGCTACTAAATATACTTCCTACCTATATAATATTAAAAGAAGCTATGCTTTTTAATATAAATGCTTTAGTAAAACCCTTATTTTAATAAGCCTTTACCTATATAGGTTTAAGTTTAGGATAAAGCTTCTAGTATATATCTTTTATATACTAAACTTACTTAGTAGAGACTATATAGCTATATTTAAGAGTTATAGAGTCCTCTACCTTCTTTTTCTTATATAAGGACTATTTTATTAAGAAACTAGCTTTCTAGTCCTTAGCTAGCTTATTAGATTTATATATAAGATATTTTAA
>SRPU01001237.1:0-10439 GCA_018360185.1 Claviceps lovelessii
TTTTTTTTTTTTAAAAAAAAAAAGACAATAAGCATAAGAATTGGCACTTCTTTCCTGCTGACAAACTCAACTAGCAAAAAAAACAAGCCGATGGGCCGAAATCGTCATCAGATTCCTCGTCCAAGCCATCAACCGAGAAAGCGGGCTGGTTGGGCTCCTTTTCAAGCTCAGGCGTCGCGGGAAGCAAATCGATTGCGAGCAAAGATGACGAGGCGGGACTTCACAACACAAGGGGCATCAGTCAGATGGGCCAGGACGTTCCGTCAAAGAAGGGTTCGCCGGTGTCCAACTAATGAGAGGTGGGCGTGGAGGGGGAGCTGGGGTACTTGATCTGGAGAAACATGACTCATGATGGTAACATGTTTTATGTGTGTAGTGAGATGTATATAATGAGGTGTATAAAATGGTGAGATACAAGAGATGCTGCAGTACTCGTAGCAGTAATGGTTTTTTTGTCGAATATCGTGACATGCTGGACTATTTGTTTGTTTTGTGTCTTTTTTTTTTTTTTTTTTAAAAAAAAAAAAAAAAAACTTTGTAGAAAAAAGGGCACAATTTCGTGATAATAAGGGGTTTTGTCGACGTTTCCCTCCAATATACATGAATGTTGTTGACAGAAGACACCTTGATAGCACAACCCCTTTGCTTCATTGACACTCTAGATTTACTGTAAATGACACGTTTTTCAAAAGCACGCTCTTCTAATAAAATAGTAGTGTTTTATTGGCATTTCTAAATAAAAGAAGCAGTATTACAGAAACAGGCACGCCTTAGTAGTGCAACCTCATCCGCTTTGTCGACACTTTGGATTGCATAGAAATAATACATTTCTAAAAGACACACTTTTGGGATGAATTATTCATGGTTGTATGGACATTTTCCGAATTCAATAAATATTCATCAGGCGAAGCGGAGCTTTTGGGCTGAAGGAGCGTAAACATTGTGCGCAGATGCAGGCAAGCCAAGAGGAGCACAGCTTCCCGCTTTACATCTTCACAGTGCGGCCATCCTATGGAGACTCTCACAATCTTGAAATATACTTATTGCTGAGAACAATACTCTTTGGTAGCTAGTAAATGAGAATCTAACTCCAAGGGATACTGTCTTAGGAGCATTATAGTACGAAAAGACTTTGCCTCTATAACGAAGGAGGGGCTTACAGGAGGAGGCTGATAGCAGTCTCCGAGAAGAAATACGACTAGCTGGCAAAGACGCAGGTAGGACGACGGGGAAAAACAGCTAGCAAAGAAGGTGACGAGAAAGACCACAATCGAATATATGAATAAAATGGGATTCATCTTCGGTTTGAGGCGTTCCGACGCTTTTGCCTGCCTATGATAACCGGCTTCATTGGCACTCTGGATTCCAGAAGGGCAAGCGGAGCTTGGCCTGCGTTTCGCGTTGGTGCAAAGCGCAAGGAAGGCGGACGAAGCGTGGCACCCCGCTCTGCCTCTTGTAAATATCAAGGCCGTCTGGGAAACTATTACAAGTACTGTATTAGATACTCTTTTTCTTAGCGTCCGGCTAGTAGCTTAAATAGAAATGGTACAGTAGTATAACGGTCTGCCTCTCATGGCCGTGTAGTGTTTAAAAAAAAAACATGAAGGTACGGAAATCAGGCAAGTGAGCTACTACATAAATAGATGAGTGCTGAAACAAACAGCTATTGAAGGTGACGAAAAGAGGAGAAAACAGCTTGCGAAGAAGAAGCTAGGACCAGGGCATCCCAACGCTCTCCCTGCGTCTAGGACGTTGATTACACTCGGCTGGCATTGGTCTCTAGTTTACGGAATAAACTTGTAAAAGACACAAATATTGAATGATTTTATTGGTGTTTCTAAATCCAGTACATATTGGTATCGTGAAAAGAGGCATGATCGGTGGAGCAACCTCTCAGTTTTGTTCAGACTCAAGTGTTGATAGAAATCACAGACATTTCACGCATCACGTTCCGTCCACATCATAAAACTATGTTGATTCACATTTGTCGATAATAACAAAAAAGGCGCACAAAAATTCAATGGAGCACACTCCTCCCTCGTGGACAAAGCTTTCCTCCAGACAGAATCGAATATGAGCTCAACTCAACAACTCATACCAGTCCCTACAGAGTAGATTTCTTCTCCGCTTCACTCCCAGCACCAGACCCCTTAGACGCAGACTGCTCGGTGGGAAACTTGCGAAACAAATCCGCAAGGTGGTCCATCGGCGCCGTGAGCAACCCCATGACGGTCTCAAAGGGCGGATGCTCCCCCGCACTCGGGTGACTGCGCGTCGGGACGAAACTCTTGGTCCGGCCAAACGACGTGGCCATGCTCTCCGACTCGCCCGCGTGGGCCTCCAGTCTCTGCTCCAGGGCGGGCAGATCCCGCTCCTCCTCCTCCCTGATGTGTGACGAGAGGGGGCCCCAGATCTTTTTGAGCTGTGTCACGTAGCGCGCGTCTTCGGCTTTGAGTTGCTGGAATTCTTTCAATAGTTCTTTGACCTGGGTTTTATGTAAGCTTTTTTTTCTCCATCCTCTCCTTTTTCCTTGTCTTTTCTTTCTCTTGTCTTTTTTTTTTTTTTCGGTATTATTTAGAGTAATTGTAGACGTAAACATGTGCCCTAAATCCAGGTGCTCAAGGTTGCTCACCGTATGATGCTCCTTGCGGTCCGACTCAGCCATCTCCACGCCCTTTGCGCCCAGAAACTTCTCCAGGGCGGGATACACGATCAGTTCCTCGGCAACAGAGTGCCTCGCGAGCTCCCACACGAACTGGTTCCCGTATCGCTGCTGGTGGTCGTGGTTGCCCGGGTGGTTGACCACCTCGTTGTAGTACGTCTCCAGCTCGCGATGGTCCTTAATGACGGCGTTGCTGATGGTCGACATGGCTGCGGCGTGGGATTTCACTGGAAACGATCTGACGGTAATGGGTTGTACTTGTTTAATAATCCTGGGAAACACCCGGGGGGCAGCAAACATGATAAAACCAGAGAAAGGGAAGAGTAGTTTTGTCGGAAAGAGAAAAGGAGGGGAGAGCTGGGAATGGCGGCAGTGAGAGTAGGCACGAGTTGTGTGGCCTCCTATTTATACGGGATGCCAGCTCGGGTCACTGGAAACAGGCTGTTTTTTTGTTTTTTTGTTTTTGTCTTTTCTCATTCTTTCAATTTCTGACTTGTGATGGAAAGAATTTACTCCTGTAGCCAATGGCGGTTTCCCGATTGGCAATGTGGTGTGCGAGTTGTGTGCGAGTGGTGACGTTGGCGGTCAGTCACCGTGACGCCGCTGGTGGTGATGCTGCAAGAGGGGAACATAACATGTCCCATGTGCAGCGTCGTACGTTGGTAACTGTGACGTTGACGGGGCGAGCGCGTGGCAAGTGATGATCACGTACGAGGGTAGGCCGGGGTTGTTTTTTCTTTTCTTTTCTTTTCTTTTCTTTTCTTTTTTTAACAGGGAACGACACAAGGGGGCCATTCCATTTTCGTGGACGGTTTGCTCCGGCGCTGTACGAGCATTGGCAGAATTTGAAACCATGTGAGTATACTTGTCAAGGGGAAGAACAAAAATCAGGGGAACTTGCTTCACAACGTGGCGGTGACGTAGCAAGACAGTCATCCACTTACAAGCTTCGCCCGCGACCATCTTCCCACTGCCAATCCGACAAGTCTACGCTTTTTATGCGATTTTCTCTCGAGCAGTGAACCGAGTCAAGTAAAGAATCGGTAAAAAAAAAAAAAAAAAAAAAAAAAAAAAAAAAAAAAAAAAAAAGAGTTGGAAAGCGCAGCCATGCAACGATTTACTGCGCTGGCGTGCCGACAAGGTAAGGGGGTTGTCTAGATTGTCATGGCTTTCACATCTCATCATCTCCTCTTCTGAGAGAGATGGAGGGCTCCGGACATGGTGACTCGCGGGTTGTCTCCCTAGGCTGACCAAGTCAAAGGCATCTCCAAGCGCGTGTACAATATCAACAGCATCAACACTGCCAACATGGCAAACGTGGCCAACCTCAGGTTCAAGTTCCCGGTCAATCACCCGGCCACCGTCCGCGCAGCCTCTCATGCCCCAAAACACATCCACAAGCAGCCATCTAGCCCGTCCTCCTCAGGAACGACACCCGCGTCCCCGACCCGGGTCGATACCCTCAGGATGACGCCTGAAGCGGAGGATGCACTGCTCGCAAACCAGCGCCTGAATCGGCCCGTGGCACCGCATCTCGACGTCTACAGCATCGAGCAGACGTACCTCGGCTCCTCGGCTTGGATGCGCATCACGGGCTGCGCACTCTCGGGCGTCGTGTACGTCTTCTTCTCGGCGTATCTGCTCGTGCCGCTCCTGGGGTGGCAGCTCGACAGCGCGGCGGTGGTGAGGGCGTTTGCGGACGTGCCCTTTGCGGTCAGCAGCGCGGTCAAGTTCCTGCTGGCGTTTCCGCTGTCGTTTCACTTGTTCAATGGGGTGAAGCAGCTGGGCTATGATGCTGGGTTTGGGTTTGCGAGGACGACGATTATCAAGGCCGAGTATCTGGTCTGGGCGGCGGGGGTGGCGGGCGGGCTGGGGCTGACATTTTGGCTGTGATGGTTTCTTCTTTTGTCATGACATGTGTAGACTTGATGCTTTCGAGGATGTGTTTTGTTGGTGGTGGTGGTGCTGTATGGCTGAAACGGGCATGACGAGCGCAAGACTGGTCTTTTGGTTTTTGAGTTTTTCGGTCAGGACGTCCATGGCCACACTGTAAAGCTGCGAATCGAGGCTGTACCTGGACACGGTATCGATCGAATGAGAATTGGCCAGTCCGGCACTGTGCTTAGGATGAAACGTCTACCTACTAGCCACCTGCTTTATGCTTGGTAGCCGTAGGCGTTGGATGATGGCAATCGCGGCTCGGGCCAAACAAAGTGTGGTCTGGTGTCGAGGAATTGTGTAGGTATGTTTGTAGGTAGGCACCTAAGTATCAGGTACCACATGCAGACACCTGCACAGACACATGTGTCGAATAGTGCCTGCCAAGGTTCAGTACCGAGGTACATGGATTTTTGCCCGACACCAGTCGTGTGTGTGCCACGCCCCAAGTACTAGGTACTAGGCACCCAATTACCCAAGTATCCAGGCACCCAGGTACCCGGTACCCAGTACCTTGCATCCAACTCATCCACTCGTCATTCAAACCCCCCCAACACCAACATCAAAGTCCCAATTCCAAACCAAACCACCAACGTCATCGACTCGTCAACCCAAGCCCCTTCCGGCTCCAAGCCAGGACAACTTCCAAGGTGATGCCACGCAGCGTCTAGCCGCTTCCACACATTCCCTCGTCATGACAAACAAGATAGACTTCCAGGCTTAAGCGTCCAGACCAAAACCCCCCCTCCCCCTTTAAAAACCACAGCAATAGCCCACCCAGCTTTTCCTTGTCTCCTTGGCTGTGTCACTTTTTCTTTCTCCGCCTGTCTTGCCCATCTCCTTCCTCACTCGAGATATCACATATCGGCCCGGCCCCGTCCTCCCAGACGCCAACGGCATTCCAATCCTGAAATCTAATCTTTATTGCCCCCCGCCGCCACCAACAAATACCCCCCCATTTCGACGTCTTTTCCCATCATGTACGTCCCCGATATGCAAAAGATGGTTACTGCCGGCCTTGCCATTACCGGTCTTCATATGAGTCAGTATTTATCCTTGACCGTCTTGGCTTGATTTTTGAGCGTCATGAAAGACTACCATGTACATCCACTTCCTCAATTATATGTTTTTTATTTCTTTACTTTCTTTACTTTCTGTTTTTCACATTCTATCTTTTTTCTTAAATTCAATCATGGAATACATCTCTCCACTCCATCTGGCTGACCATTCCCCAAACATAGCCGGTGACACCGTCTCCAAGGGCTCCGTTCTTGACTACGCCGTGGAAAAGTGCCTGGACAGCGACGGCAACGTCCGTTGCACCAAGCCCTTCCTCGTCGCCAAAAACGGCTGCTACAGACTGGAGTGGTCTACTGATGGGACCCTGTCGCACACCACGGTCGAGGTGCGTGACGCCGGAAGCGGCGAGTTGGTCTACTATCGCGACACGGATGGCGAGTGGAAGCCCGAGAAGCGAGAGCTGGTGTACCTAGATTTCAAACCCAAGGTGTGGAAGACGGGGAATGACACGGTAGATTATGAGGTGAAGAAGTGCGACAGTGAAGAAGAATTGTAGAATGATGGGCGGACGGGGGGGGGTTGTTGTTGTTGTTGATGATATGATGGGCCCGACTATGGTCATTCAATGCACGACTTTTTTTTTTTTGTTTTTTTTTTCGTTCCCGCATTTCCCTGGTTAAACTTGTCATGGTGTAATGTGCATCCTGTGACATTTCCGGATATTGTAGCACAGATCTGGAAGCGGATCTCAAGTCCACACTACCGTCCATGACACCATTCGTCGTTGCTCGACGTGACTGCACGAGTTTGTACGACACCAGACCACTGGTCATAATCGGCCGTTTTCTTCATCTTTGTGGCCCGCTGCCTTTGCTCGACCGTTACATCGTCCTATCCAGTAGCGGCCGTTGCACGTAACGCTTCACAGGAGAAGAAAAAAAAACCAAAACCAAAACCAAAACCTTAATAAGCGCTGCGAAAGCTTATAAGCGGGCCGTTTTGGCAACGCTCCCAGTACCGCGAGCCGGCAGTCCTTTGCCTCGGTACTCGATTCTTCCAACGAGCCTCGCGAGAGATTGTGCGTTGGAACCCGTGCGGGTTCGTCCTCCGTCTGTCAGGGATGGAATTCGGTCGGAGACGGAGGTTGGTGATATGGTACGACCTGCAGTATAATGTACTGCAGTATAATATGCTGACTTGCCCAAACCTGCATGTGTCACTGATTCCAGTTCCGACCCCTTGCTCCTGAACAACGAAGCAGAGCCAGTGTCTCGTGGACGGGCAGGAAACACGCAACACATGTCCGCAAGTGAAACCACTCGCACTCTGCATGATTATATTGGTATTCTTCCTTCCTTGGCGCATCCAAGCTTGATTATGGCATTAGCCTCGTCCTCTTTCGGCTCGGTGTTTGTTGTATAATCGTCGTCTTTCGTAACGTATGTCTTTCGTAACGTCTTCGTCGTTGGCTCGTGGTTTTTTTCATCTTCGTCTCGTTGCCTTTTGTATTGATTTCTCGTTATTGATTTCTTTATTTTATTTCGTTTTTTTTGTATCGTTTTTTCTTCACTGTTGTTGTTTTGCCTTGCCGCTGAGAGAATGTTTTCTTATTGTTTTTGTATCATTTTTTTTTCCTTTCCTTTTTTTTTTTGGTTTCTCGTGGTTGTTTTTTCTTTTCTTTTGCCGCAGAGAAGTTACTTCTGTACGAGTTGGATGTTTATGTTTCATGTTTCATGTCTGACAGCACATTCTGCACCCGTCCTTGTCATGGAATACATGCCTTTTTCTTTTTTCCTTCTCTTCCATCTTTCCTTTTTCTTCTTCGTTCTTTTTCTTTTTTTTCAACGCGAACAAAGGACAGGGGACGCGTAAAAACGTGCTTCACCACGGGTACAGGTGGAATCCTCTTCAGCGGGCTCGTTTGCAAAACACAATCGGGCAACGGGCAGACAGCCGCGCCAGCCAAGCAAGAACCGTCAGACGCGTGTCTCCAGAAAAGGAGGGCAGGACGGACAAAAGATCCGACGAGACTGGTTTTGTTTTTCCTCTTCCGTAGCCGACTCGGGCGGCAGGTCCTCCGGTCTTCGTGACCGCAGAGGGAAAGTATAGCAGACCTGTGTCTCTAAAAATGAGGGACGGGGGCAAACTCCTCAAAAGGGAAACGTGTTTTTTTTTTCTCTTTAACCTTGGGCAACAGTAGCTTGCAACGCCGTGAGGATGTTAACATGAGATATTGTAGCCATCGGATCGACTGGACCGGAGGGCGTTTATTTTATTTCTTTTATTTTTTTTTGATTTGTCGCACCACTCGGCTGGACAGCCCGGCCACGCTCCTGACGGCTCTTGTACGCACTCGTGGCAAAAACGCCAACCGTGTAATTTCGCGCCGAACATCTATTTCGTCGTGTGGAAGACTCGGGAGCCGTACAACCGGTCGTTCGTGTCCGTAGCCGCAAGAGTGATCGAATCGACATTGCAAAACGCGTTCAGTGCTCCCGTCGGGCCCCCGGATCCGGCAGTGCCGGCTCCTGAACGGGGGAAAAAGAAATCTCTCCCTGTCGTCCGTGTTTCGGCTCGTCCATCAACGGCATCGTACGGTCGATATTGGCGAGGCAGTACATCGAGTAGGATGTTTTAGGGGAGAAGATTCGAAACCGACAGAAAAAAAAGGACCAGGAAAAGGGGGGCAGGCGTTACAACGAGGCTGTTTCTTTATTTAGTGGGCTTGAACCACTAGATCGAGGCAACTTTGATATGGCAGCCCGGATTGGGGAACTTGGACACCCTAGTTTTTTTTTTTAGGTTTCTTTAGGTTTTTTTTTTATTTCTTTTTTAATTTTTGTGTATCAACGGCGTGGCCATAAGCACTACGACAAGCGCACTCTAAGCCCAATCAGAAAAAACAGGCACTGCCTTGTTTCATAATACAGATACGGCTGGGTAAAAGTGACAAAAGAGTACGGTATATAATGGTCATGGCAGTCTCTACATAATAACACAGCTTACAGCTGATCCACTATTATTCGGAGTACATATCAACCCAAAAGTCCAAGTCTCGTCAAGAAGGTCATTACTCAAAAAATAAAAATGCATGTGCCGTATATCAAGCACAGCCCCTGTTTAATCGTTTAGCTTACTAACTGATTCTTAATAACCCTTTTTTTAAAAAAAAAATGAATAAATAAATAAATCAATAACTGCCTAGTATCCATCTTGTCCATCTCCCTAGGTGCCAGGTTCACAAAACCGGGGGCCATATCGAAATTCCCTAAAATAAAACAAATCAACCTTGCTCCGCCCCGCAAACAGATCTGTCCAACCAACGGAACCCGGCAAATTGGGGCTTGTCACATTATTTGGCAGCTCAGCATCTATTCTACGCGTGTCCGTCTTTGGAGTTAGTGGCCGTCATCTATTCGTGCAAGTCTTCGGAGAAGTCTCCGGCATTTGATCCAATCATGTCTCTCGCCATCATATCATGACCTGACACACCACACTTCTTCCTTATGATGAATGGCCTTTCTCCCCTATTATCTCTCATGTGGGAAGCCACTGTGACAACAAACAACAACAATAACAACACAACCACCAAAAACGGGTGGGGGTTGGCAGAAGGGGGGGAGAAGGGGGGGATGATGATGAATAACCCAAAATACATAAAAAATAGGAGCTCTCCTGGTACGCCACCAGATATTTTTTCGAATAGGGCGGCCATCGTCCAATATGACATGGCAGCTGGGTCCCAGGCTATGTGTTTCAACGAGATTTGTCATCCCCCCTTGGTTCACTTACCTTTTTTTTTTTTTTTTTTTTTTTTTTTTGCCCTCAAAGAACCAACCCCAGGTTCGAAAAATGTGCCGCCAACAAACCAGTTCATCCCCTGTGTTGCCCGGCCTCGCTCATTCAGACATAGACCGGTTTGTTTTACTGGATTTGATCTGGCCGCTATGTGCCATGTCACTTGCCGTCTTCTCTTTCTTTCCTTCTTTATCCGGGTTCTGTCAAGCTGGTTCCGCATCATATGCGAAAATAAATACCAGCATATTTCGCTTCTTCATCTGTTTTCATCTTGGACAATATTGACGCCAAACGTCCATCTTGCAGGAAAAAAAAAGCGGCGTGATTAGCGGATTAGGCTTTGTAAGAAAAAAAAAAAAAAAAAAAAAAAAAAAAAAAAAAAAAAAAAAAAAAAAAAGGCCCGCAGACTGTGATCGTGGATCCTGGAACAGCCTCGCCCAGGTCTTTTACTACCCCAGTAGGTAACAAAATCTTCTGCTAGAGTCTGGATTGATCCATTGGTCATGCCGAGGGGTACCCAGCAGTAATCCTCCCCTCTCCACCTCACCCGCGTAATGTCTGATCCATTGAATGGGCCTCGGCGATCCCTCCTCGAAATCGTTTGGGAATCTGGGGTTTCCCTCATCACAACAAACCTCCGCCGCACAGTGTTGTCTTGGGTTACCCAGTAAAGTACCCAAGTCAGTCATGGAACAGAATTTCCGGCGGCTGCTGCCCAGAAGGTCGACAAGTCCCCTGACCAACAGCAATGAGGGTGATGGTGATCGGTCCGTGGCCGAAGGCAGCAGCAATTGGGGGGCCACACCATCAGGCACTGGACGACGGCTTTCCAGATCCGTGAGAGCCGCTTGTGAGTCGTGTCGTCGCCAGAAGTGCAAGGTATGCAGTCCATCGCCCACTCCCACATTCCACCCTCTTCCTTCATTTTGTCTGCGACCCACGCGAGAGCAGAATTTGTGAGGCTGTGGGATGAAGGGGATGTTTATCCGCCTTCTTCTTCTCAAATCGGAAGAGCGTCGTG
>SRPU01001238.1:0-10432 GCA_018360185.1 Claviceps lovelessii
TAAAAAATTAATTTTTAGGTTATATATATTAATTTTTACTAAGTTAACTAATTAGTAAGTATATTAATAGCTAATTTATATAGCTATAAGTTTATTTTTTTATTTTTTAATATAAATAAATTTTATAGAAAATAAAAAATAGCTTATAAAGCCTAGCTAGTAACTAGTATTTACTAATAAGGTTAGTAGGTATATAAGGAAAGGAAGTAAAAAACCCCTTTATAGCTACTAACTATATAGACTATTAAAATCACTCTTACTAGCTATTGTGACGGGGAGAAAAGAAACACAACACTAAAAGGAGCGGTATGCCCACAAACGCAATGAAGCTCCCTATTGTATTCCGGATTGTAATAGTAGCAAGCGGGCACTTAGAAGAGGGAAACCTATATAAGAAAAGTTATAAATAGTTAGAATTCTTTCTAATTAGATAGTTTATAGTATTAGAAAGTTAAAAATAGTAAGGGATTTATAATAAAATATAGAATATCTTTAATATAGCAGTAACTATAGCTAGGTTATTAGAATATTATAGTAATAAGTGCTTTTATACCTATACACTAAAATTAAAAAATAAGCAATGAATAATATTTTTTAACTATTTAAGGGCTTAGGACTTTTTTATACTATTTAATTAAATAGTCTAATTATATTACGCTAAGGTCTAATACCCTTAGTTATTATAATAACCTCTTTCTATTTATTTATAGCCTATACCTCTTTAGCCCTAATATAATACCTCCCTAAGCTTATAGTTATAAAGAAATAACTATAAGCTAATAAAAATAATATTAATTAAACTTAAATAAATAAAAACTTTTCTAATTAAATAATTCTAATATATTCTTAGTTTAATTTTATTCTTTTAGTTCTCTTTAATGGTTTGGCATTATTAGGGTTATTAGGTTATTTTTCCTTCCTTACTGCTTTTTTAGTGTAATTAATTAACTTTTTATTATATTATAATATTACTAAGCCCTTTTAGTATAAGATTTTACTTCTTCTCTATTACTTTTTATTTCTATATATACTTTTACTATAATTTCCTTTTAAGCTTTATAAACTACTAATTTTAAGGAAATAATTAATAAATATAACCTAAAACTAAGAGAGAAAGCTAGAATATTATATTAAGGGACTTTTTTATAATATAGCTTAGGTAGTAAACCTATTATAGTAGTATAGGCTGCTTCCTAAAGGTTAATTTCTTTAGTATTCCTTAATAATATATTATATGCTAAATCTTACTTTTTTTTCTTTAATTCTATAAAGTAAGTAGCTTATAGCTATTTACTATAGTTAGCTTTATTTAACTTCTACTATAATACCTCTTTAGCTTATACTTTTTTTATAATATACTTAGTAATATTATTATTTAGCTATATTTATACCTTAGCTATAAATTCTTCTTACTAGTATTACTTTAAGGCCTTTTTCTTTTTATATAAACTATTAAATAGGGGTATAAATAATTATAAGAGATTTATAAGAGTACTTAAGGTTAATATACTATATTTATACTATTTCCTAACCTTATTAAAGAATTAAGGGAATTACCTAAGTAGTATAAGCACTTTTAATATAATAGTAAATAATAATAAAGGACTTTTAAAAAAAAGAACCTTTTAATTAAATACTTTTTATAAAATTAGTAGTAAAAGAGAAGGGTAATTTATTTTTTATAAGGTTATAGTATTATTAAGTTCCTTTCTTTATTAAATTATTTATATTAAAATAATGCTATTAATAATTTAGAGTTTAGAATATATTATAATTATTAGTAAGGCCTAAGAATTCTATAATTATATACTCTAGAACTATACCTACTTTTAATTATATATTATAACTTATTTAATATTACTTAAATAATAGTTTTAGGCTATTAATATAAAAGAGAGTAACTAGCCTTCCCTAGCTATTTAGCTAAAAATTTAAAAAAGAAGGAATTTCCTTTCTAGCCTTTAATTAAAGTAGCTAATATTAAACCTAATATATTAATGCCCTTAGTTTAAATTAAATAGTATTATATATTTTAACTTATTTATAGCTATATTAGTAAATAGGTAGAGAGTTCTTTATATCTTAACTCTATATATAGGTAAATTATTAAGAATATTATTTATAAATACTTATTACTATAAAAAAAGCTTCAAATAAGCTATAGGCTACCTAAATAAAGAAGGTTTTATAATAGCTTTTACTAATATCCTTATTTTAGTTTATTTATTTAGAATTTTATTAAAATAAACTTTAGTAAAACCTTTTAAGGTATAAGTAAAGAAAGTAAAATAAGTATAGCTATACTTATAAGTGCTATTTTAAGCTAATTTAGGGATAATAATAGCTTTAAACTTATATAGGTAATTTAATATTTATAGAACTTACTTAAACCCCTTAATAAACTTCTTAAACCTAGCTTTATAATTATAAGGAAGAGTGTTATAAAAGTATAGGCAACCTATATATTAATTAAAGATAAAGGCTATTTAGTAATTTATAAAGTAAATAAACCCTATAGTAAAGTATTTACTATACTAATTTTAGTATAATAAGTATATATTTTATTAGCTACTATATTAAATATTAACTAAATTATTATTTAAAAGCCTATTATATATAATAGGGATTTTAGCTTTATAATTCTTAATTATAATATTTATATCTTTAATATAGAATTTATAGGGTAAAAAAACTATATATTTTTTAAAGCTTTATTTAATAATTCTTTTTATAGTAATAAGGGTAAACTAGTTAAGCTAATTATTTTTAAATTTTATAAAAAGAGTATATAAGAGTCTATAGATATTACTTAAGTATTCTTACTACTTTATCTTTATTTAGCCTATATTAATTAGCCTTATCTCTATATAGCTATTTATATTAAATAGCTAAGGGTTAAAGTGTACTATATAAAATAGCTAGTAAAACCTTAGCTAAAAGACTATAAGCTAAGCTAAGAATATTTAATTAAGTAGGATAGTAATAAGTAATATTTCTAAAGTTATATAAAATTTACTTAATCTACTATATAATTTAGTAATTATAGTAAGTAAAGGTAAACTTTATAGGTAAAAGTAATTTACTTCCTTAGAATTAATATATTAAATATTTTAAGGAATACTATACTACTAAGGGATATAGTTAGTTATATTAGTAATTAATTAAATAGTTTAAATAATAGAAAGTTAAGAAAAATAAAAGTATAGCTTTTTCTTTATAAATAAAGTAAAATTTATAGGCTTCTTAAATAAAGAAAGGAATAGTATATTTTATAGAAATATATATAGCTATAGAAGGGAAACTTAAGGTAGAAAAAAGGGATAATATAGGCTTATATAAGTAGGGAGGTTTTTTAAAAGGTAAGGTTATAAAAGAAGGAGAGAAGAAGAAGGAAAAAAAGGTAGGAAAAGAGGTGGGTAAAGAGGTAGGTAAGGCTATATTTATTATAATAATATAATTTAGCACCTAATTTTTATTAAAATAATAATTACTTAGGAGACTAACTATTAGGTAAACTATTTAATTAGTTACTAACTATAAACTTTAAGTTAGTGATTTATAGTATAACCTCTTTTATATAAAGCTTTTAAATATATCTTTTACTCTCTTATTATTTTATTATTTTTTTTCTTTTTTTACTAACCCTTTTTTTCTTTAAATGCTTTATCTTTTTAAATACTTTAATAGCTCTTTCTATTATAGATTATTTTAACTAGCCTTATTCTTAGCTCTTTAATATCCTTAATATTATTACTTAAAAAATTAATAAATAGTCCCTTTTTTCTTTAAATAATTTAGTATAGTATAATAAAGGTATAATTTTTTATATAATAACTAAGACTTATATAGTATATAATATATTTAATTAGATTATAGATATTAAAGCTAATAACTCCTAAGTTCTATTATTTTTTCTAAATTTTAATACTTAGTAGTACTAACCTTAGTAAAGGTAGTATCCTTATATATTCTTTAATTACTATTTAAAGAAAAAAGCTTAAGAATTAGCTATAATACTATATAGACTTCTTTAAAGCTATCTCCCCTTAAAAGAATCTTTTTAGAGAAGTTTTATATACTTATTCTAAACTTTAAAAACTTACTTATATTAAAAGATAGATTAGTAGTATTATTATTCTTATAAAGCTTACCCATTCTAAGGGGTATTTTATAATAGTAATTATAAAATACCCTAAATAAAAGCTATTTTTTCTTATATAAATATATAGAATAGTAAATAAGGTATTTTACTCTTCTTATACTAATATATATTTTAAGATAGTTACTGCTTTTAAAGAGTATATAAATGCCCCTTATTATAAATATATTTCTTTTAAAAATATTTATAATAGTGCCTATAATAATTATATTTAAAAGTCTAAGAGCTATAAGTAAGCGTAAGCCTAGGCATATTATATAGAAGCTAGTAATACTTATCCCCTTATGCCTTTCTTAGAAAAAGAGGCTAAGGGGGCTAATATAAGGGACCTTCTAAATATTAGATTACTTAGTTTTAGTACTTTAAATAGAAATATAGCACTTATTATTTTTATTAATATCCCCCCTCCTTATTTTATATTATAGTAGGATTAAAGGGTTTTATTATAAAAAGGTATTTATAATAAATAAAAGAGAATAGTAAAGCTAAACCTAAGTAAATAGATTATTTAATTAAAGAAGAAATAAAATAAAAGAGAAAAAAAAAAAGAAAAAAAAAATAAAAAGAAAAGAAAAAAAAATAAATAAAAAAGGGTTAAATCTTTAGTATATATAGCTAGTAAATAAGTCCTTAAATAATTATTTAAATAATTAATAAGGTATAATATATAGGTAGAATTAATTAATTAAATAATATAAGTAAAGAATATTAGGCTCTCCCCTCCCTAAGGAATAAGGTAAATTAGGCCTTATTACTAACTAAAGGTAAAAGAAAAAGTAAGAGTTAATAATTATAATAATAATAATAGAGTATATAAAGAAATAATAGGGTTTAATAAATATAATAGGTTAGGAATTAATTAAAAGGTAATATACTTAGTATTTATACTATTACTCTTTATTAAAGCCTAGGATCTAGACTTTAATTTAGTAATAAGGGTATTATTATAGTAGTATAGGTACCTCTCTATTTAAAGATTCCTTATTTTCTAAAATACCCCTTAAAAGAGAAGTATTATTCTATTAGGTAACTATTTAATTAAATATCTTATAAGTAGTATTTACTAGTAGGAGTTCTTAAAGATTATTATTTATATTATATAAAATAGGTTTAGGTTTAGCTTATTATTATAATAGCTAATATAGCTAACTATTTATAAAAAAAGCCTACTAGCCCTTATTATTAGGTATAAATTTCTTAATATAATTACTACTAATTATTTTATTAAGTATAATGCTATTTAGGGTTTAGAGTTTATAGGCTTTTATAACTAATGCTTAACTATAAATTTAGAAAGGCTTATTTTATTTTATTATTAACTTTTAGGTAAAAAATATATTTATAGACTAGTGTATATTATAAATAAGAATAAAATTCCCTATAACTAATTAATTAAAAGGTTTTTAATTTAAAGTAGCTTAGTTTTTATTTATTTTTATTATAAGTTCCTTTTAAAACTAAAGGACTTTATTCTATACTATAATAATATTTTCTTCTTTTTACTAAAGAATATAGATTCTAGCCTTAAAAAGATTTTATACTATAGTTACCTTATTTTAGTTAATAAGCTACTATATTAAAAGTTTTACTTTAAGGAGTAATAGGGGCTTCTATTTATAAATAAGGTAAAAGGCTAATTAGCTATAAGAGAACTTAATTATAATATAATTAGTAAGAAAAGCTTATTTAAAATACCTTAGCTACTTTTTATTAAAGCTGCTTATTTTTATAAGTATTGTGTCGGGGGGAAAAGAAACACAACACCAAAAGGAGCGGTATGCCCACAAACGCAACGAAGCTCCCCGTCGTATTCCGGATTGTGATAGTGGCAAGCGGGCACTTAGAAGAGGGAAACCCGCGCAAGAAAAGTCGTAGATAGTTGGAATTCTTTCTAATTAAATAGTTTAGAATATTAGAAAGTCAAAAATAGTAAGGAATTTATAATAAAATATAAAATATCTTTAACACAGTAGTAACCACAGCTAGGTTATTAGAATATTATAGCAATAGGTGCTTTTACACCTATGCACTAAAATTAAAAAATAGGAAACGAATAATATTTTTTAACTATCTAAGGGCTTAGAACCTTTTTATACTATTTAATTAAATAGTTTAATTATACTGTACTAAGGTCTAATGCCCTTAGTCATTACAATAACCTCTTTCTACCTATCTATAGCCTATATCTCTTTAGCCCTAATATAACACCTCCCTAGGCTTATAGTCTTAGAGAAACAACTATAAGCTAATAAAAATAATATTAATAGGACTTAAATAAAAATAAAAACTCTTCTAATTAAATAATTCTAATATACTCTTAGTTTAATTTTATTCTCCTAGTCCTCTTTAATAGCCTAAGCATAGTTAGGGTTATTAGGTTATCTTTCCTTCCTCACTGCTTCTTTAGTATAACTAATTAACTATTTATTATATTGTAACATTACTAAGCTCTTTTAGTATAAGATTCTGCTTCTTCCCTATTACCTCTTATTTTTATATACACTTTTATAGTAATTTCTTCCTAAGCTTTATAGGCTACTAATTCTAGGGGAATAATTAATAAATATAACCTAAAACTAAGGGAAAGGGCTAAAATATTGCGTTAAGGGACCTTCCTATAATATAGCTTAGGTAGCAAACCTATTATAGTAGCATAGGCTGCTTTCTAGAGATTAACTTCTTTAGCATTCTTTAATAATATATTATAAGCTAAGTTTTACTCTTCTCCCTTTAATTCTTTAAAGCAAGCAGCCTATAGCTATTTACTATAGTTAGCTTTATTTAATTTCTACTATAGCACTTCTTTAGCTTATGCTTCTTTTATAATATACTTAGCAATATTACTATCTAGCTATGCTTATGCCCTAGCTATAAATTCTTCCTATTAGTACTGCTTTAAGGCCTCTTCCTTTTTATATAAACTACTAAATAAAGGTATAAATAGTTATAAGAGATTTATAAGAGTACTTAAGGTTAATATGCTATATTTACGCTATCTCCTAGTCTTATTAAAGGATTAAGGGGACTGCCTAAGCAGTATAAGCGCTTTTAATGTAATAGTAGGTAATAATAAAGGACTCTTAGGAGAAAGAACCTTTTAATTAAATGCTTTTTAAGGGATTAGTAGTAAAGGAGAAGGGCAACTTATTCTTTATAAGGTTATAATATTATTAAGCTCCTGCCTTTATTAGATTATTTACCTTAGAATAATACTATTAGTAATTTAGGGCTTAGAGTATATTATAATTATTAGCAGAACCTAGGAATCCTATAGTTATATACTTTAGAACTATGCCTGCTTATAATTATATATTATAACTCACTTAATATTACTTAAATAATAGTTTTAGGCTATTAATATAAAAGAGAGTAACTAGCCTCCCCTAGCTATTTAGCTAAGAATTTAAGGAAGAAGGAATTTCCCTTTTAGTCTTTAATTAAGGTAGCTAATATTAAACCTAATATATTAATGCCCTTAGTTTAGATTAGATAGTATTATATATCCTAATTTATTTACAGCTATATTAGCAAATAGGCATAGAGTTCTTTATATTCTAACTCTATATATAGGTAGGTTATTAAGAATATTGTCTATAAATACCTACTACTATAGAGGAAGCTTAAAACAAGCTGCAGGCTGTCCTAATAAAGGAGGTCTAATAATAGCTGTTATAGAAATCTTTATTTTAGCTTAGTTATTTAAAATCCTACTATAGTAGATTCTAGTAAGACCCTTTAAAGTATAAATAAAGAAGGTAAGATAGGCATAGCTATACTTATAGGTACTATTTTAGGCTAGTTTAGGGACTATAATAGCTCTAAACTTATATAGGTAATTTAGTATTTATAGAACTTACTTAAACCCTTTAATAAACTTCTTAAACCTAGCTTTGCAATTATAAGGAAGAGTATTATAAAAGTATAGGCAGCCTATATATTAATTAAAGATAAAGGCTATCTAGTAGTTTATAAAGTAAATAAACCCTATAGTAAAGCATCTGCTATACTAATTCTAGTATAATAAGTATATATTCCTTTAGCTACTATATTAAATATTAACTAAATTATTATTTAAAAGCCTATTATATATACTAGGGATTTTAGTTTTATATTTCTTAATTATTATATTTATATCTTTAATATAGAACTTATAGGGTAGGAAAACTATATATTTCTTAAGGCTTTGCTTAATAATTCTTTCTATAGTAATAAGGGTAAACTAGTTAAGCTAATTATTCCTAAATTCTATAAAAAGAGCATATAAGAGTCTATAAACATTGCTTAGGTATCCTTACCACTTTATCTCTATCTAGCCTGCATTAATTAGCCTTATCTCTACATAGCTATCTATATTAAACAGCTAAGCGTTAAAGTGTACTATATAGGATAGCTAGTGAAATCTTAGCTAAAAGACTATAGGCTAAGCTAAGAATATCTAATTAAGTGGAACGGTAATAAGTAATATTTCTAGAGTTATGTAAAATTTACCTAATTTGCTATATAATTTAGTAATTATAGTAAGTAGAGGCAAACTTTATAGGTAAAAGTAATCCACTTCCCTAGAATTAATATATTAAATATTCTAAAGAATGCTATACTGCTAAGGGATATAGTTAGTTATATTAGTAACTAATTAAATAGTTTAAATAGTGGAAAGTTAAGAAAAATAAAAGTGTAGCTTTTTCTTTATAAATAAAGCAAAATCTATAGGCTTCTTAGGTAAGGAAAGGAATAGTATATCTTATAGGAATATATATAGCTATAGGAGGGAAACTTAGGGTAGAAAAAGGGGTTAATATAGACTTATATAAGTAGGGAGGTTTTTTAAAAAGTAAGGTTATAAGAGAAGGAGAGAAGAGGGAGGAAAAAGAGATAGGAAAAGAGGTAGGTAAAGAGGTGGGTAAGGCTGCATTTATTATAATAATGCAATTTAGCACCTAATTTTTATTAAAATAATAATTGCCTAGGAGACTAACTATTAGGTAGACTATTTAATTAGTTGCTAGCTATTAACTTTAAGTTAGTAATCTATAGTATAACCTCTTCTATATAGAGCTTTTAAACGCATCTCCTACTCTCTTATTATTTTATTATTTTTCTTCTTTCTTTACTAACCCTTTTTTTCCTTTAAATACTTTATTTTTTTAAATACTTTAATAACTCTTTCTATTATAGATTATCTTAACTAGCCTTATTCTTAGCTCCCTAATATCCTTAATATTATTACTTAAAAGATTAATAAATAGTCCCTTTCTTCTTTAAATAATTTAGCGTAGCGTAATAGAGGCGCGATTTTTTATGTAATAACTAAGACCTATATAGTATATAATTTATCTAATTAAATTATAGACATTAGAGCTAATAACTCCTAAGTTCTATTATCTTTTCTAGATTTTAGTGCTTAGTAGCACTAACCTTAGTAAGGGCAGTGTCCCTATATATTCTTTAATTACTATTTAAAGAAAAAAGCTTAAGAATTAGCTATAATACTATATAGACTTCTTTAAAGCTATCTCCCCTTAGGAGGACCTTTTTAGAGAAGTTCTACATGCTTATTCTAAACTCTAAAAGCCTACCTATGCTAAAAGACAGACTAGTAGTATTATTATTCCTATAGAGCTTACCTATTCTAAGGGGTATTTTATAATAGTAGTTATAAAATGCCCTAAATAAAAGCTATCTTTCCTTATATAGATATATAGGATAGTAAATAAGGCATTTTACTCTTTTTATACTAATATATATCTTAAGATAGTCACTGCTTTTAAAGAGTATATAAGTGCCCCTTATTATAGATATGTTTCTTTTAAAAATATCTACAATAGTGCCTATAGTAATTATATTTAAAAGTCTAAGAGCTATAAGTAGGCATAAGCCTAGGGATATTATATAGAAGCTAGCAATGCTTATCCCCTTATGCCTTTCTTAGGAAAAGAGGCTAAGGGGGCTAATATAAGGGACCTCCTAAATATTAGGTTGCTTAGTTTTAGCGCTCTAGATAGGAACACAGTACCTATTATTTTTATTAATATCCCCCCTCCTTATTCTATATTGCAGTAGAATTAAAGGGTTTTATTATAGGAAGATACTTATAATAAATAGAAGAGAATAGTAGAGCTAAACCTAAGTAAATAGATTATTTAATTAGAGAGGAAATAAAATAAAAGAGAAAAAAAAAGAAGAAAGAGAGATAAAAGAAAAAGAGAAAAAAAATAAATAAGGAAGGGTTAAACCTTTAGTATATATAGCTAGTAAATAAGTCCTTAAATAATT
>SRPU01001239.1:0-10426 GCA_018360185.1 Claviceps lovelessii
ACTACCTTTTATAAAAGAGTAAATAGAAGATTTCCTACTTTTATAAAATAAAAAGCGGAAAATTCCTGAAAAAAAAAAAAGGAATATAAAAGTCTTTCCTTTTATAAAATAGAAAGATATAAAAGCTTTCCCTTCTATTAAAAATAAAAGGAAATTATAGAAAAATTCCTTTTTTTTATAAGAAAAGACCTTATAAGCTTTATAACTTTTAAGGTAGTGTATATAAGATATTCTATAAAATAAATAATAGGGATTAAGGTTAAATAGGCTAAGGGGTCCCTACCCTAGAGCAGTTATAGGCAGAGTATATAAATTAATAGATTTTGCAGCAAAATAATAATATTTCTAATATTTTAGAAAAATTAGAAATTTTAGTAGCTGCTATTACCTTTACCCTAGCTATAGCTTTAGAACCTATAGCAAAGCTAGTATAAGAAAGAACTTAGAAAAGCTTAGAAAACTAAAATTTTAAGAATAAAAACTTAGATATTCTTAATTTCTTTAATAATTCTATTATTAAGGAATTTAATAAGAGGGTTTATAGCTTTCTAAAGGGGGCTAGGCTAAAGGGGCTAGAAAATTTTAATTAGTAGAAGTAAGCACTAAATACCTAATTTAGAGCACTAGGAATGCCTGATTTCTTAGAAAATCCTAATATTTCTAAAAACCTTAGTAACCCTAACTAAGCTATAATTCTTATGCTTTTAAGAGATAGCTATACTAAAGGCTCTTAAAATACTATAATTTAGCAAAAAGACCCCTTAGAGGCATATAGTATTTTAATTTACTAGTATTTTTAGAGTGCTAAAATATAATAGGGTACTCTATACTATTAATTTTATAGCCTAAATTTTTAAGGCTTTAAGGGTTCCTTAGAGTCCTTTAATACTTTATTTAATAACCTACTAGCTAGGTTAAATTTAGTAAGTATTTTTATAGAGCCTATAAATTAAGTAAACTAGTATTTATAAGCACTAAAATCTACCTTTCCCCACTAGGCTAAAAGGCAGAGATTTTCTATAAGAACCTCTAGGGCTTTAGGGAACCCTATAGGGGCACTAAATTTATAATTTCTAATAGCTAACTTACTTAAAGAGCAAAGAGATAAGAGCCCTTTAGTAGCTAAAGCCTTAAATTATAGAGCTATTACCCAGAAAAACTCTATATATAAAGGCACTAAAGAAAATAAGTCCTCTAAAAACCCTTATAATAAAAATAAGGAAGAAAAGAATTCCTCTAAAGAAAATAAGGGGAATTTTAAGCCTAATTCTAATAAGAAAAAGGGTAAAAAAGGGCAAAAATCCTCTAAAAAGGCTAAGGACAATAAAGATAAAGATTAGGAAGGAACCTTTATACTAGGAAATTTTAACCTTTCATTAGAAGCCTTAGAGCTCTATAAAAGACCTAGTAGCCCTAGTGCTTATAATAATTCTAGTAAGAATTTTAGTAATTCTAGCAAAAATTCTAGTATTTCTTATCCTAGTAATTCTAGCACTAAAGAAAATAAGCTTTTAGAAAAAGAAAAGGTTTCTTTTAAGGCCTTTAACTTTAGTTATAAAGAAGATATAAAAAATTCACTTCTTTATAATATAGGCTTAATAGTGCACTTAGTTAATTCTAAAGAGCACTTTATAAGCTATACTACTTATAAAAAGAGAGAAGCTAGCCCTATAACTACTAGTAGGGGACCTATTTATCCTAAGGGATATAGCAAGGCTAAATTCTTAGTATTTTACTAGCAAAATCCTAATAAATATAGGCCTTTAATCCTATAAAATACACTATATTTACTAAAATTAGAAATAAATATAGTTAGTAAATTAAAGCATTATTTAGTAGGAGGATATATATCTAAAAATTCACTATTTTTAGTAAATAGGTCTTATATTAGTCTCTTAAACATTAAAAAGCACGGATTTTTCTTCTAGCTTAAAGATTCTAATCCACCCCTTCTAAAATCACCTTCTAGCTGCTCTAAAGGGCACTATATAGGTTATTTTAGCCACTAAGCTAGCCCCTTTATAGAGGTTACTAAGAAAAAACCCTGTATAGAGTCTGTTTTAGCCCCTAAAAAGGCTAAAAAGGTTAAAGAATTAGGGAATTTACACCCCCCTAATCCTATAGTCCCTTCTCTATAAAATTAGAAAGTAAGCCAAAGCTAAGCACTTTTTATAGAGGGGGTCCCCTTAATTTCTAGGGAAAACCCCCCTAATTCTATATTATTAGAGGCACCTAAATCTAGTTTTATAGAGGATTTATAGGGCTTAGTAGATAAAAAACCTTCTATTATTCCCCCTAAACCCTTTATAACCCTACCTTTAATAGCTAGCTAAGAGGCCTATAGTTCTTAAGGAGCCTAGCACTAGAAAGCTAAGGAAGAAGGCCCTATAGTAGTAGATAAGCTTTAGGGAAAATCTATTATTTTAAATTACCCTATGCCTAAAGACCTCTATAACCTAGATTTTTTAGATTTTAGTAGCTGCCATAAATTTAGATATTTTTATTTAAAGGGTAAAAAGGTTAATTTTACTTACTAAATTTAGCTTATAGTAAAAGAGATAAATAATTCTAATTTTATCTCTATCCACTAAAATAAGGCTAATAGGTCTTATAATATTCCTTAGAATATTATAGGGAATAACTCTTTAGAGGGGGATCTGAGTGCCCCTTAGACCCTTATAGGGAATAATTCCTTAAAGAGGGAAAATAACTAGAAAGGGGACTTTCTTTTTATCTTTATTAAGAATTACCCTAAAGGATCTATTTTAGGTTAAATGGTTAGAAGAGTCCCTAAGCTACCCTTAGCCTTAGGAATTCCTATATTCCTAATTATAAATAATTTTAACTAGAGGTTAAAAATCTAAGAAAAATAGATTTTAATATAGTAAGCCTCTATAAATATTTTACTATAAGGCTTCTTTTTTAAAGAAAATAAGATTTTAAAGCCTAAGTCCTTAAAGGAATTTCTTAAGGCAGATATCTTTAAAAATAAAAATATAAGAATAAATATATTCCTTAAGGGCCCTAAGATATCTATAATTTTACTTTACTTTTAAAGTAAGGCTCTTACTATTTTCTTATTTTATTATTTCTAAGACTTTCTGGAAGCTTTAGTGGCTTATAGGAATCTTTTTTATATAAGACCTTTTTTAGTAATTACTATATTTTTTTACTAAAGCCACTATAAGCTATGCCTAATTAAAGGCATAAAATAATCACAAAAACACCCAGAAAATTAAAAATAATCATAAAAACAAAGAAAGAATAAGGTCTTTGCTTTTAATAGTAATTCCTTTATAAAAATGCTATATATTACTATAGTAAAAAGTTATTTACCCTAAAGCCCTAATTTTAGGCTCTATAATTCTATAATTTATTTTTATTTTAGAATTTTCCTAGATTTTATATAACTTTTTCTTTTACTTTTACCCTTAGCGCCCTATTATAACTAGCCCTAATACTTCTTTAAAAGGGGTATTAAAAATAATAGGGTTATTTATAGGGGATTCCTTACTATTAGTGCTATAATTATAGCGCTTATAGAAGCATTCTATAGGGGGGCTTTACTAGCTAGTAAAGCTAGTGTAAGCTAGTAAGCTTGCATGTATATATATAGTATAACTATAGAAATCTAACTAAAGGTTATATATATAGAGCTTATAGCTATAAGGTCCCTATAATTCTTTATTTTTTAACCTTTTCTACCCTTTTATACTTATTCTAATAGCTATATAGTTAGGCTAATAGCTATTAGGTATAGGGCTAACTTTAAATTAAATTTATAAAGTAATTAGTAAAGCTATAGAGAAATAAATTAAATAGGCTAACTAAGCTACTAAAGGTAGCTTAGTTAGTAAAAATAATTACTTTATAATATTAGTTTTTACTATTTTTTATTATTAAGAGAAATTTATAAAGAATTTTAAAACTAAATTCTTTATTACTAAATTTTAGGCTTTCTTTCTATATAATTATTTAAAAAATTAATTTTTAGGTTATATATATTGATTTTTACTAAGTTAATTAATTAGTAAGTATATTAATAGCTAATTTATATAGCTATAAGTTTATTTTATTATTTTCTTATATAAATAAATTTTATAAAAAATAAAAAGTAGCTTATAAAGCCTAGCTAATAACTAGAATTTACTAATAAGGTTAGTAGGTATATAAGGGAAGAAAGTAAAAAACCCCCTTATAGCTACTAACTATATAAACTATTAGAATTACTTTTACTAGCTATATATACCTATAAAGTTAGATTAAATATAAATTTTATTAAATATTATTACGAATTCTTTAGCAAATTAAATAGTGCTAAAAGTAATGTAAAAGCTTCTATTTTACATAAGATTTAGCTAACTATAGCTTACTATAGTGCTCTGCTCTATAGAGCAGTGAATCTGTGCGTGCACGCTTACTGAGCCCACTACCTTAGTAAGCTGTGCTCTACAGCACCCACCTTAGTTATTTCTAATAGTAGGGAATAAGGAAGCTAAGAAAAATAGCCTAATCTAACTTATTAGCTATAAATACTATTACTAATTACTTACTGGTAAAGGGCATTATTTAGTATACCTTACTTACAACGATAAACCTTAATAAAGCTAACCTTAAGCTAGCTAAAGTTATAAATTACCTCTTATAGTTTAAAATCTACATTATCCACATTTCTAGCACCTTAAACGTAGTACCTAATGCCCTCTCTTAATTACCTATAGATATTAGCTACTAGAAAGTAGCAAACTATAGTAAGTTTAATAAACTTAATGCTTATATATACTTTAAAGAAGAATCTATAGCTACTACTATTATAAATAAGGATTTAAAGAATTCTATTATAGTAGGGTATTAGTATAATATAAAGTATAGCTAAACTATTAAGGGTATTACTATATATAGGGAGAAGTAGCGCTAAGCTAATTAGAATTAACTATAAATTTCTCTATATAGCTAGGACCTTTAAAATAATAGACTTCTTTACTACTATAATTTAAAAGAATTATATTAACTCTATATCCCTTAAAACTATATTAAAACCCTTCTTTAGCAACTTATAATAATACTTACTACTTTAGTGTAGGTAGAATAGTAGAAGAGCTCTTTACTATATACTTTTTATAAATAAGTAGCTATATATATACCTATATAGCACACTATAGTATCTATAGGGAAAATATAGTTCTTTAATTATAAGCTTTAAAAGAGATAAGACCCCTTTAAACTAAGCCTATGCCTTTTTATAGTATTTCTTTAAACTTTATTACTAATATACTAAAGGTTAGCTCTTTAAATATAATATAAGCAGTAAAGGGATTTACTACCTATAACTTACTTTACTTAATTAACTGCCTCTTTAGTAAAAAAATAATCCTTATTTCTAGTTATAAGGAGTATTTAGTAGAAATTTAGGTAAAGCTTTTACTTAAAGGGCTATACCTTACTAATTAGAGTCTTTTATAAGAAATTATTAGTAATAGGGACCTAAAATTTATTTTTAACCTTTAAACTATGCTTTTTTATAAACTAGGGGTAAAGTTTCTTATAACTATAGCTTAATACCTATAGACTAATAGGGTAGTAGAGTATAAGAACTAAACTATAATTATTACTATATAGTATTATTAGAAATAACTGAGGTAGGTGCTGTAGAGCACAGCTTACTAAGGTAGTGGGCTTAGTAAGCGTGCACGCACAGATTCACTGCTCTATAGAGCAGAGCACTATAGTAAGCTATAGTTAGCTAAAACTAAAGGGGGTTTAGAATTAGGGTTTTAAAAGGTTTTTTAACTGCTTTTATTTAATTATAGGTTAAGTAGTTAAAATCCTTATCTTTAACCTTAGAAAAATCTAGAATTTCCTTAGCTTATAAGCTAGTTTTCTTTAGTAATAGTAGGCCTAGGTACCCTAGCCTAATATACTAAATTCTAGCTAATCTTAGTAAATTTTAGTATAAATTTAGCTTAGGGTTTTCTATAAAATCCCCTATAAGCTCTTTTTTAGCTACTATAATATCTTCCTTTTTAGCTCTCTACTAGGCCCCTTAAGAATTATAGGCCTTTTAATTAGCTATTAAAGGCCTAGAGCTTAATTTAGTGGATTTTTTAGGTACTAAATTTACTAATACCTCTTTTATAATTTTTTTAGGGGCTTTTAACAGCCCTATATTAGAAGGAAAACCTTCTATAAAATTAGGTGCCTAGCTTATAAGCTTTAGTAAGAAAGGTACTATAGGATTAGTAGGTTTTAGGTTAAAACCCTCTAATTCTTTAATTTCTAGGGCTTCCTTAGCCTATATAGGTTCCTTAGAGGGAATTTTAACCTCTATAGGGTAGCTAGTAGCTATATAGCTAAAATGCTTATTATAGTGCCTATAAAGGTAACTAAAAGGTGCTTTTAAAAGGGGGTTATTAGTATTTTTAACTTAGATAAAAAATCTATGTTTTTTAATGTTTAAAATACTAATATAAGACCTATTAGCTAAGAATAGTGAATTCTTATATATATAGCTACCTACAAAATAATGCTTTAGCCTACTTACTATATTTATATTTAATTTTAGAAAATATAGTATATTTTATAGAACTAAAAGCCTATATTTATTAGGATTTTACTAATATAAAACTAAAAATTTAGCCTTTCTATATCCCTTAGAATAAATAAAACCCCCACTAGTTATTATAGGCCTAGCTTCCCCTTTTTTATAAGGTATATAGCTTATAAAATATTCCTTAGAATTAACTAAGTAAATAGTAGAATCTATATTATAAAGAAGAGCGTTTTTTATCTCTTTCTTATAGAAATTAAAGGCTTTGGAGAATATTTTATCCTTAAGCTTCTTAACTTTAGTGCTAGCCTTACTAAAAGTAGTAAATTCTTTAGAATAAATACTAGAATTTTCACTAGAATTACTGCTAGCACTAAGGCTATTAAGTCTTTTATAGGGCTTTAAGGTACCTAAAGAAAGATTAAAATTTCCTAGTATAAAGGATCCCTCTTAACCCCCTTAGCCTTTTTAAAGGATTTTTTACCTTAATTTTTACCCTTTTTCTTTAAATTAAGGTTTAAATTCCCCTTATTTTCTTAGAGGGAATTCTATTTTTTTTTATTCTTATTAGAATATTTAGAGGCCTTATTTTCTTTAGAGCCTTTATAAGTAAATTCTTTAAAAGCAGTAGTAGCTTTATAATATAGAGCTTTAAATACTAAAAAGCTTTTATTCCTTTACTCTTTTAGTAAATTAGCTATAAGAAATTATAAATTTAGTGCCCCTATAGGGGCCCCTAAAGCCCTATTAATTTTTATAAAAAAACATTACCTTTTAGCCCACTAAGGAAAAGTTAACTTTAAAGCTTATAAATATTAGTTTACTTAGTCTATAGGCTCTATAAAAATACTTACTAAATTTAACCTAGCTAGTAGATTATTAAATAAAGCATTAAAAGACTCTAAGGACCCCTTATAACCTTAGAAATTTAGGCTATAAAATTAGTTATATAGGGTACTATACTATATTTTAGCACTCTAAGAATACTAGCGGATTAGAATACTATATACCTCTAAGGGGTCTTTTTGCTAAATTATAGTATTTTAGGGGCCTTTAGTGTAGCTATCTCTTAAAAGCATAAGAATTATAGCTTAATTAGAATTACTAAGGTTTTTAAAAATACTAGGATTTTCTAAGAAAATAGGCATTCCTAGTGCTTTAAATTAGGTATTTAGTACCTGCTTCTACTAATTAAACTTCTCTAGCCCCTTTAGCCTAGCCCCCTTTAGAAAGCTATAAACCCTTTTATTAAATTTCTTAATAATAGAATTATTAAAGGAATTAAGAATATCTAAGTTTTTATTAGAATTTTAGTCTTCTAAGCTTAATATTATAGAGTAACTACCTTTACTAATTAAGCTATCTTTAATAGCTTAGTTAGCCTATTTAATCTATTTCTCTATAGCTTTACTAATTACCTTATAAATTTAATTCAAAGTTAGCCCTATACCTAATAGCTATTAGCCTAACTGTATAGCTATTAGAATAGTTATAAAAGGGTAGAAAAGGTTAAAAAGTAAAGAATTATAAGGACCTCGCAGCTGTAAGCTCTATGCATATAACCTTTAGTCGGATTTCCATGGTTATGCTACGCGCGCGCGCGCGCACAAGCTTGCTAGCTTGCACTAGCTTTGCTGGCTAGCAAAGCCCCCCTATAAGATGCTTCTATAAGCACTATAATTATAGCACTAATAGTGAGGAGTCCCCTGTAAATAACCCTGTTATTTTTAACAAGTATTACACTATAATAGACCTAGATACCCCCTAGCCTTTAATACTTCTAGTGCTCTAGCATTACCTTAATAATATAGCTATAGCTTCTATTAACTATTTACCTAATAAGCTTATACTTAATTATAAGCTACTTATAGTAGTAAACCTTCTTTAGAATTTAAATAAATTTATTACTAACCTAAAGAATACTAATCTCTTAATATTTTAAAAGCTATACTAAAGGGAGGCTAAATATATTATTATAGTTATAGTAATACTTATAAAAATCTAATATAATTCTAAGTATAACCTAGTAAATATTAGTATTAAAGATATAATATACCCTAGACTTTATTTAAGCTATAAGCTTTTAAGTAAGCCTAAAAAGAAGTAGTCTCCCTAGTATACTAAGCTATATAAAGTTTTAAAGTAAATTTCTCCTCTTTTCTTTTACTTTAAATTCCTACTAACTTTAAAAGTTTATTTAGTAGTTTCTATAGCTTATATTTAAAAACTATACTAAAGTAAGGATTTATTTAAAAAACCTAAGCTAATACTACTATTTATAGATTTAACTAGTTTAGGTAAAATAAACTACTAAAAAATTAAAAGAATTTAGAATTATTATATATAATTCTTTTAAAGAAAGGGTAAGAAGCTTTATATTAATTTTCTAATTTATTAAAAAGAATACTTTACTAAAGATAATTAGTAGATTTCTAAGGATAAAATATATATTAATATTACTAAGATAGTTAATAATTACCTTAGTAAGAATATTATTAATTAGAATAAAAAATACTATAAAAAAGGTTTTATAGTACTTTATTATTAACATATTTTATTTAAAGCTAGTTTTATATTTAATTTTATAAATATATATAAAGAAATTCTTATTAATAGAAAATATTAATTATTTTCTAACTCTTTATATATTATAAAAGCTTACCTTAAGCTTACTTTTATAAGCCTTATTAAGGTATATAAAAACCTTTACTTTCTATACTTTCTTTAACCTTTTTACTTTTCTCTTTTTTTACTTTTTTTTTCTTTTTACTTTCTATATTTCCTTTATAGCTATATACTTTAATACTATAATTATTTATACTATTATTATAAATTTCCCTACTTACTCCTTATACCTTCTTTACTACCTTTCTTTTAAGTTCTATACTCCTTAGCTACTTATTAAATCTATATACTTAAAGCTATTAATACTATTTTTAATAATTACTATACTAATAGCTAGTAGTTATATAAGTAAATAACCTTATAGGAGGAAGTATATAGTAATACTCTAAATTTTACCTTTATTTTATATATTAAAGCCCTAGTTAAACTAAGCGCTTACTTATAGCTTTTAACTAATCTTCTTAAGTAATTAGTAATAAAATTAAAAAATAGTATAGCTAGCTATAGTATAAACCTAGCTAACCTACTAAAACTTAATTTTAACCCTTACCTTTAAAATACTAATATTCTAACTAACTAATGAAAAAAAGCTTTAACTATTTAAAATAATATATTTTTTATAAGTAATAGTAAGAATATAAGTATAGCTTATATTACTTTAATTATTACTACCTGTTATGGACTAGCCTAGATGGCTACTGCGATCTAGTGTCGATGAAGTTATTATTATCTATAAAGGGGAAGGGGAGACTACTATCCCCCTCCTCTATATATGCGCTATATATATAGTGTGTGTCCTTAGAGTTTGCCCTATAGGTGCAATGGGTCTCCTTACATGCCCCTCTCCTGCTCTGCTAAGGATCTAAGCCACTAGCTTAAATCTATTATATAGCCCCTCCGCCTACGCCGCCCCCTAGCCGTTAGCTAGCTAGTAGCTATTTAAGTAATAACAATAATATAAAAGTATTAGTAACGCAATCTAATAGGCAGAACCGTTATATCCTAACCAGTTATAACGCAGTGCCTATTAATAATAAATAAACCTAAAAATAGAAATTCTAAAATCCTAAATTAGCTAGCTAATTATATACTAGCCATTAACTATAAATATCCTATCTAGCCCCTAGGTTCCTATAAATATAAGTCCTATATTATCCCCTTATCCTACCTTTTATTAACGCTTAGGTTCCTATTTAGAAGCCTATTATTACTATTTCCCCTCTAGCCTGCCTTTATTTTATTTTTTTTTTTTTT
>SRPU01001240.1:0-10425 GCA_018360185.1 Claviceps lovelessii
AAAAAAAAAAAAAAACAACCTGCGCCACAAAAAAAACGACACGCCCTACCATTCCAGTCTATCATCGCACACCAACTCAACGTCGTACCTCTCCTGCCTCTTCCACACCCTGGCCGGCGCGTTCAGACCCGCCACAATCTCTCGCAGGTCCGTAATCATCCCTCCGGGCCCGCTGGCAAATACAACCGTCCTGCCCGACACGGTGGACGCGACAAAGTCACCCACCAGTCTCGTCAGGTCGGGATGCCGGGCCGCGTCCGTTGGGCCATTGCCGGTCTTGTCGACAGGGAGGCCTGGTGGGCAGACGGCTTCGGGGCCGCAGGGACAGATATCTGCCGAGGAGGATGACCTGGCGTCGGTCATCTGACCGGGCTGGCCGTCGTCATCGCCGTCGCCATCACCAGGTGGCTTCTCGCTCGAGTCGGAGGCAGCCATGTCTCTGGTCGCAAACAACGAGATGGTCAGGTTGAGAGCGCCCTGGCAGCGGCGCAGAACGTCCATTTCTTTGGCGACCCAGTCGACGTCGCGCGCGTGGCGTATGGCCCAGATGAGTTGTACCCTGCGGTCTGTCGGGAATGCGCCGCCGCCGCCGCCGCCGCCGCCGCCGCCGGCATGGGATGCCAGTTGGAGGAGCAGAGGCAGCACGTACGCGATGCCTGTGCCGCCGGCGACACAGACGATATTGGTATCTTGATCAAGCTTCTCCAGCAGGTGCTCGCCGTAACCGCCCGTCAAGAACACGGGCGTGGATACGGGCTTGGTTTCAACCCCCGCGCCAGGCGACATCATCATCTTCTTCTTTCGCACCAGCTCTGCGACCTTCTTAGTCTCGCCCGACTTGGCCCGAATGATGTAGGAATGCTTGACTAGGCCCCCCTCGACGACGGGTGCGTTGAGAGGCGTAAAGGGGTGGGACTGCCAGATGCTCGACTCGGCGAAGCACAGGTAAAAGTGCTGGCCGACCTTCCACGCGTCCTGCTCGTTCTCCAGGTCCAGTCTCAGCACGTCGCCGTGGCCGTGGCCGGAGGCATCGGGAAAGCTCGTCACCGTGGCCGGGACGGGCTTGAAGATGGCCAAGGCGGACGATCTGGCGGGGTGGTAGTGCAGCATGGCGGTGCGGACGAGGCGGGCGGCGCGATCGATGCCCCAGAGCAGAAGGGCCGGGACGAGAAAGCACTCGAGCTTGTTCCAGTGTGCCCAGCAGGCGCCGATGTACACCATGGCCAGGACGTAGTGTGCCTTGCGGAAGAAGTCGTATCCCGTGAGGCGAATGCCCCAGGGGGTGCTGAGCAGGAAGAGGAGGAGCAGCAGGATCATGGCCACGACGCCCCAGATGATGTACGGCTCCGTGATCCATTCGATGCCGACCTCGGGCTGCGGCTGGTAGAGCCTGCCCTCGATGACGCACCAGCCGACGGTGTGCAAGGCCGCCTGCACGAAGATGATGTAGCCCAGCCACCGGTGCAGGAAGTTGAAGCTCTGGTAGGACACGCCGGTCAAGACGGTCAGCAGCGACTCGCGACTGCTGAGCATGACGGACAGCGGCGTCAGGGCATAGGCGAGGACGCCGACGCGATCGGACCACGGGCCCAGGCTCGTCCGCGTGTTGTACACGCCCGGCATGTTCTTGACGGGCGTCACCCACGTCTTGTACGCGATGCCCACGAAGCTCCAGACCAAGAGGTACGCCGCCAGCAGCGCCAGCACAACCACCTGGAGGCGCGTGGTGCGTCCAAAGAGGACATGGTTCGCGTCCCGGAGCAGGACATGTCTCGAGGCCGCCGCAGCCGTCCTGCGCAGCTTTGCGAATCCTCTGCCGTGGTTGTCTGTGCCGACTCCGACTCCGACTCCGACTCCGGTTCCGGTTCCGGACGCGGAGCGCCGCCGGGTTCCCTGGGCCTCCACGGTCACGACCGGCCGACTGGCGCGCCTCAGCAGCGCCCACAGCAGCAAGATGGCCAAGATGGTCGCCCACAGGATGCCCATGTAGAACATACCCAGGTCGTGGGCGCGATAGACGACATCGAGATAGGCGCACGAGCCAGCGTCGTTTCCGCAAGGAAGGATTCTGTCTTCATAGCCCCAGTGAGGCTCGATGGAGCCGCCATCGGAGAAGTTTTGAATGTGATGCGGCTGCTGCATTCCGTCACCTCCGGATCTGCTGTACTTGCTTGTTTAGAGGCTTTGAAGAGAAGGGGGAGAGAGGGAGAGAGGAAGAAAGAAAAGAATCGAGAGAGAGAGAGAGAGAGGCAGTGTAAGCATCCGGCAAGATAGCCGCGGCCGCGGAGTCAAAAGGGCAACGGACGGCATGTCGACATGCTCCCACCACAGCCGATGGGTCGCCCACACGGCCCCAGGTGGTGCCAGACGGTCCTTTGGTAAACTCAACTTGGATCCTCTGGAGTCTGTACACCATTCCCGTTCCGTTGACGATGAACTGGTCCACAGACCCTCGGCCGCCAATGACATGCGTTGTGATGACGATGTTTTTTTTTTTTTTTCATCCCAGAATTCCCTCGCCGGCCCACCGGCCGCATTTGTCTGGACGATCAGCATTGAGCCTGGTTGGCAAAGGCAGGCATCAGATTTCTCGTCCTCCCTTGGGAAAGGATGACGGATTTGTATTTTTTCTGAGCACGAATGAGCAAGTTTTGCGGAGCTGTCTGGCGGGCCGGAGGGCGGATCCACATCTCTTGGACGTCGGACGATGGACCAATCACGACAAGGAAGCGGATCGAATAGAGCAGTTTGGCCGTTTGGCGGCCGGGCCGTTGAGACGCATTTGTCTTGGCGTAAGAAAAAAAAGAGGAAAGAGGCATGTGAACGAAGAGGACATGGGTTCAATATTGGGGAAAAACCGGGCACGATGTAATTCTCCGCTGGGCATGGTTTTTTTTTTTTCTTTTTTTTCTTTTTTTTTCTTTTTTTTCGGTCCTTTATTGAGTCCATTCACATGACATTCCTCACGCGGATCTGGCTCAGCAGAGAACGTACACCTTGAGAGCTTCCGTCGACTGACCCAGCGCGGGCAGATAATCGGCGCGTTGACACTTGTGGTTGTTTCTCGATGGTCCCGTGACGCTTGAACTTAGCTGGTGCCCGTGGGTTTTTTTTGTTTCCTGTATTCTTTCCTTCAAAAAATAATGCCCTCGTGAGATGAGGGAGACAATATCGGTCTTCAACAGTCAATAGCCAGCGAACACACAACACCAAAAAAAAAAGAAGAAGAAGAAGAAAAGAGGAAGAAAAGAAAAAAAAAAAGAAGAAAAAAGGAAAAAAAAAAAAGGCAGGCGCTCCTTTTTGGCCCATCACTACAACCCCCCAACAGTGCCCAGCCTTGTTCCGACTTTTCAACTCCTCACAACTCTCACCATGGACATGCATAACCATGGCGACGCCCAGCACGGCGCAGCCTGCAAAATGTCGGTACGTTCAAAACAAAACGCTGGGCCCCCTTCCTTCCAAATCATCTCCAACAGCTCTACCACATACAAGACTTGTATAGACGCTGACCCCCCCCCCCCCCCCCCCCCCCCCCCCTAGATGCTCTGGAACTGGTACACCATCGACGCCTGCTTTCTCACCTCCTCCTGGCACATCACCAACAATGCCATGTTCGCAGTCACCTGCATCGGCGTCGTCCTCCTCGTCACATTCGTCGAATTCACCCGCCGTCTCGGCAAAGAATACGATGCCTTTCTCCTGCGCCAGTTTCAGCGTGAAGCCACCCGGCGGACTTATAGAGACGGCACCCCCAGAAGCAACAGCGAGCACAGCCCCGCAACATTTCCTTGCTCCTCCTCCTCCTCCTCCCAGGTCATCAAGTTCCGCGCTTCGCTTCTGCAGCAGCTGATGCGCGCGGTGCTGCATGCCTTGACCTTTGGGACCGCCTACGTGGTCATGCTACTGGCCATGTACTTTAACGGCTACGTCATCATCTGTATCTTCATCGGGGCCGGCGTCGGCAAATTCTTCTGCGACTGGCTCGAGGTTCGGATCGGGGGAGGGGAGGGCTACGGGGGACAGGGCAAGGTGGCGGATGGGATGGGCGGGGTGGTGCAAGACCCGAGTGCTTGCTGCTGATGAGCAAGGAAGAAAAAAATTATGTAACGACTGTTTTTATGTTTTCATATGTCTCTGAATGTTTTATGTCGAGTTGTGTACATCACCTTGTGTCTTGTGATGCTGACTTTGTTCATACGAGGACGGAGGAGGCCGGCCTGAGATGGACGCATGAGCTTTCATCTTCTTCACCTGTGTGGTCTTTCCAGTCATGTCATGTCACGCCATGGGACTTCTTTCCATTTGATGCAGTATGGATACCAACGACTTTTCAGCCTTTCACATCGGATCCCAGATCCTCACAACATGGCAGAACCACATACTATTCAGATTCGGAAACATCACCCCCTACCCCTTTCCTCATCTCCAAATCCAGCCCCATTTACAGAACAATGCAGCCATGAGCGTCAAGTTTACTTCAGAACACGTCGGCGACCGAATACATCGAAACCCCGTCAAATCTCCGTTCAACCGTCGATTGGATAGCTGCCGGGGCGGATTCGCGACAGACCAGTCTGGTATTGCACGATGATATCTCGCCGGTTTCATCAAAGAGGCGGTGTCGGCGGCGGACTCGGCGCAGGCGGCGGGACCCACGGCGATGTTCCACCAGGCGGCGACGGAGGCGGTCTCGGTACGGGAACAACCCACGGCGTTGTGTCACATACATGCGGATTCGTGTCGATGTCCAGACCTGCCGCGCGAAGAGTCCATTGTTAGCGTGACCTTTGCGTCATCACAACGTGTCTAGAAAACAAAAAAAAACAGGTCCTCCTTACTGTGAATCTTCTCCGGCGGGCGCGGGACTGTAGTGTCGAAAGACATGATTTGTTTGCGCAGCGGTTATGCTTGCTCTTGAATGCAGTAGCTCGATATAGGAACTGTGGCGGGTGTTTTTGCATGTCTTGTGTGGGTGTTTCTTTGGCGGCAAAGTATCCTCAACGTCCGTGGGCGTGGGAATTCCCGGGTCTTATATGAACGGTCTCGGAGCATGATCAAGAGTATTTAGTAGCAGGATGTCAATTTTTTTTTCTTTAATGTTTCTTTCTTTTTTCTTTTCTTTCTTTTTTCTTTTTTCCCATGCAATGTTGATAACCCTCTCATCACGGCACACCTGCGTCTCCAACACTGAACAACCAAGCAAATGACAAAGGTGATTGAACCAAGTGGTAGACATCAACGTGACATGCACGTCCCAACCCGTGAGTGCTTCAGAACCGCATTCACCCACATCGTCGGACCCATGAAGTCGTTCACAACTGCGGATAGGCACCGCACAGTCCCGTAGCCGTGAATTCCCATAGCCTTATTTTTTGTGGTCATTTGTCATGGGCAGACTGTTGGTGGCTTTTGACTGCTTTTTTTGTGCTGATGTGGTAAGCCCAAACTAACTCACCGAGTTCCTGCGTGGCATTTCCATCGAGACACGAGTCGTTGCCTCGGTCAAGGACTTTTGGGTTGAAAATATTCACTCACTGTCTTGACTCCTAACCTTCTGGGAAGGGGGAGAGGGGAGACAAGAACCAGAAACGGGGCGCCGCCGCTCCCATGCGGCTCTTTCTTGAGGACACGGTTCCTGTTTTATTGTGATTTGATCATTCCCATTTATTTTCTTCATTATTCTGTTCCTTTTTTCTCGGTCAAGCACAGTTATGTCTCATTCGGAGGCTCCCACGATATCCGCCATCCTGGCATTGGGGACGGACTGATGCGGAAAAACTTGCCAACCCTGAACTAGAACGGTGCGAGAATGAGCCCGATCCATTGCAGACGTGGTTAACTATGATACGTCTTGAGAACGAAGAAATGTTTTTCTTTTCTTTGGTTTACTTTTGATTTTTTTTTTCTTTTTTTTTCTTCTTGTCGTTAAAGGATAGAGTGCAGTTCTTGCTTGGGGAGTAGCAGTTGTCAACCCGCCGCCCACCCACGTTCCAGCTTCTGTGGAAAGGAGCTCATTGATGAAGAGTAAAGCTTGCGAGGCAGCAACATGTCGCCCCGCAAGGTGCAGCGGGTCCAGCACTACATATAACAAATTAGAAGCTTGTCTTTCAACAAGCCCGGTTAGCTTAGTGGTAGAGCGTTGCACTTGTACTTCAGGACATGCAAAGGTCATTCGTTCGACTCGGATACGGGGCAGTTTCATTTTTTTGCGCACCCTTCCGGGTCGCCCTTCTCTTTTGGTCAGTGCATACATACATACATGCTTTCGTCCTGTCTGAGAACAAGCTCGGAATTTTTTTATTCTTCTTTTCTCTACAGATTAATAAGGGACCAATGCTGATTGATGCGCTCGAGACTTTGACACCACTCACGAGCAGGGACAAAGCCACGAGGATGTCACTCTACGAGTTCATTCCTCTGATTCGAGTCTGGCCATTTATTTGGCAACAATCCATTCAGACCGCACGCCGATCGTGTTTCGTGGGACCCTGATTCTGAAAAATGACAACCCCCCCAAGCTTTGCGGCATCTCACACACCATCGCCGCGTCACTGGATCATTGAGACCCTTGATGCAGCATTCGCGGTTAGTGCGCCCAAGGACCACGGACGGGGTGTCTGGTTGTAAAGGAAAAAGGCACTTTTGATTGGTATTTCACCAGTCTTGTTTCTTCACGAAATGGCATTTCGCGCTGCGCCAATCGAGTGTTGACCAGCATGCTGCAGCTGGCTTTTTTTTTCTCTCTGCCTTGTTTTGTTTTGTTTTACTTCGGTTTTGTTATTGCATTTCTTTCTTCATACAAAAGAAAAAAGTACACAAATTTTATCCCTTTCGAAATCGTCTCGGCGACACGGAATTACACCACTCATCGCATCACGACAATCTCAGGTTCATGACTCTCCAAGAGATTTCTCGCCATAAGAAATTCTAGTGTAAAAAGAGCTTCGACATTACCTTGACGACGTGCTGTACTGGAATCCCAGATAGGCCAGCGTTGCCAATACCGGGACAGCCACGACGCCCAGGTTCAAGATGGCGCGCTGTGTGCTGGGGGCTATCCAGCTGCCCAACTCCCTCTTGAAGTTTTCCTGTACATTTGCATCCGGAAACGGGTCGTCGGGGATCGGAACCTCCAGAAAGGGACAGATTTGCTCCCACCCGAGACCGTCTTCTAGTCGGAAGTAGCAGAGACGGTCCGCCGGCAGGATGCGCTTAGCCATGTCGATGCTGTGTGGTGAGGTAATGGTCAGGTCGGGGCTCTCTCTCTCTCTCTCTCTCTCTCTCTCTCTGTCGGTCTATTTGCACTCAGAACATCCGACAAAGGCATGCTTACTAGGAGATATAGTTGCGCCGCAAGGCCGCTCTATTGTTCTCTTCCCCCGGCAGAGTGCCGTCGGCAAGGGCCCCATAAATGGACTCGTTCAAGCTGAGTAACCAGTCTAGATAGCCGTCAAAGTATCTGAGTATCCTCATGCGGAAGCCATGGGCCGATTGAACGATGCCTCCGGCCGTGTTATTGAGCGACGTGACCCATTTGTCGGGGTCGCGATCTGTGAGGATGAATTTGATGGTGAGGTCGTCGACGTAGGCTTTGAGGAATTCGGGGCCCAAAAAGGACGGAACTTCCACGAGGCACTTGATGAACGAGACTTCAATAAAGGGGGAAAAAATAAATAAATAACAAAAACAATAAAATACAGTACAGTACAATGTGTAGAAAGAAATCTTCGCGACGCCCACATCAGGGGGTGTCATGGCAAAAAAAAAAAAAAAAAAAAAAAAAAAAACATACATCGTACTCGGCAAACCATTTGTCAAAGTCTGCTTTGCTGTAGCGTTTGATGCCAGCGAAGCGGTTGTACTCTGCGCGAATGGCCTCGTCGAGAATCTGCATATGGGGGATGCCGCCTTGCAGGCAGCACTCCGCCATATGGTACGGCTTATACCCGAGGATCTTCATGGCCCGGTAGACGCTCAACGTTCCTGTTCTGACATGATTCAGCAGGGTCAGGACCTCAAGTTTTCGCGCAGTGCGTGTAAAGAGACGAGGGGGGGGGGGGGCTCTCCTCTTGGGAAGAGGCATATACCTGCTAGCGGTGGCCACAATAACCTTGACCGGCGTCCTGTTGGTCGGCTCCGGAAGCCTATCTATGTATCGTGACATGGCTACTTGATGAAAATGTGGGCGGCTGCGTCAGAGCAACTGCTGCTCCGAGGAGCACCATAACGGGCGGGCAAACATCCGGACAAGGCGGGACGGCGATATTTATAACTTCATATCGTCAAGTCAGTTGTCGGCCGTGGGCGACACTCGGGGGGGCGACACTCGGGCTTGACATCTCGATATCTCAACCAGAACGATGGCAACGACTTGGATTGTCAGGTGCAGAAAATGGGGCGTGGGCTAAGTCGTGTGGCTTTGGGCCCAGCATGGCACGGAGTTGATTCCTGGAGGGGTTCGAGCGGAGTTTGTCTCTTCATTCGTGCGCGGAGCCCAGCATGTCAGCCGCATACCTACGAGGCGTATTTCTCTCCGTCGGACGGCCTCCTGCCGGGTCTTGTGGTCGGTCGGTTGTCGTCCAATCTTGTGCGACGAGAGTTACGTTGAAGAACTCTGGAGTCTGAGGTCTGGAGTCTCGGCTCGTCGTCAACCATGGGTCCGTCCGACTCTGGTCTGGAGGCACGGCGGGAATACCGCGGCCATAGCACGAAAGCTGGAGCTCCAGTACGCGGCTCTCCCGCCTTGCGCCGAGGTTATCAACATCAACAATGCCACCCCAATCTGACGACCAGAGACGATCCGACCCAATTTGCTCCAAATTCTCGCCTTCCATGGTGCCATCTACGCGTTACCTAGTCGATCCGAGTCAATAAAAAACGACAAAATATCGCATTATGCGATCTCTGCCTGCGGTCGCGAGGGCATTGGCTCTCGTCCCGTTGGTCTTCGGTCACGGTCACGAGCTTCAACGCCCACTGCACGCGCAAACCCACCGTCTCGACGTCGACGACGATGCAGCCCCCTCATACCGCCACGAGCTGCTTGACCTGCACAAGCAGCTTGTCTTGATCCCCTCCATCACCGGAAACGAAAATGCCGTCGGCAACTTCCTCGTGGATTACCTCACCGAGCGCGGCTACCATACCGAACTGCAGTCCGTCCAAGCCCTCGACGGCACGCCCGACGCCAAAGAGCGCTTCAACGTGCTGGCTTGGAGGGGCCAACCGGAAGGAAACGCATCGCCCAAGGTCATGGTATCCAGCCACATGGACGTAGTGCCGCCTCACATTCCCTACGCCATCGACAGCGGAAAAGTCACCAAACACACCATGATCAGGGGCCGAGGATCCGTCGATGCCAAAGGCAGCGTCGCCGCCATCATCACCGCTCTCGACCAGCTGCACCGCACCGACAGCATCCACACCGACGAGGTCATGCTGCTCTTCGTCGTCGGCGAGGAGGTCAACGGCGACGGCATGCAAACCTTTAGCGACTCACTCTCGAAAGGGGAGAGACACCGCTTCCCCGACCTCGAAGCCGTCATCTTTGGCGAACCCACCGAGAACAAGCTCGCGTGCGGTCACAAGGGCGGTCTTTTCTGCAGTATTGTCGCGACAGGCAGCCCCGGCCACAGCGGGTATCCCTGGCTCGGGAAATCCGCCAACGACCTCATGATCCGCGCCATGGCCAAGATTCTCGACACCGACCTTGGCAGCTCAGACTTATTCGGCAATACGACCTTCAATATCGGGCGCTTCGATGGTGGCGTGGCCGCCAATGTCATTCCCGAAAAAGCCAGGGTCGATTTCGCGGCCAGAGTCGCCATTGGACCCGAAAGCTCTGGCCACAACATTGTCAGGGAAAAATTGGAAAGGATCATGGACGACGTGGACAAGGATGCGTTTGATATGACGTGTACACATGGGTATGGGGTCGTCGAGTCGAATTGTGATGTGGATGGTAGGTCTTGTTTCTTCTTTTTTCATGATTTTTCTTTCTTCTTCTTTCTTCTTCTTTCTTCCTAATAGCCATCCCTGCCGCCTTGGCCGATACTTCAAAAAGATTGCAATTGTAGAAGAAAAAGATTACTAACATTTGAGTTGCAGGCTTTGAGAAAATCACAGTCAACTATGGCACAGATATGCCCAATCTCGCCGGTGACCATACGAGATACCTGTATGGCCCAGGCAATATTTTGGTGGCCCATGGTGCGAGGGAAAACCTGACAGTTGCAGAGTTGGAAGAAGCCGTTGAGGGATATCAAAAATTAATCCTACATGCGCTGAAGCAGTAGCGCGGGGACGAATGGGTACGGTTTATGCAGTTATGCAGCGTTTATTTATTGCTCTGTTGTTTCGAATGCCACTCGTGCCACGGCTCATGCCATGTGTGTTTTCAAATGTGGGATATCATCCAAAAAA